>JAZHYW010028851.1:0-18410 GCA_037355805.1 Ixodes ricinus | reverse complement strand
TCTCTTGTGGGTGTTTTCTTCGTTGGGTCCTTTTGCACTGTCGTATTCAGTTGTCAGTCAGCGCTCGTCCTGTGTACTCTCCTTTTCCTCCCGTCCTTGTCGTTTGCGCGCTGTTTCATTATTTCTAAGTTATTCTTGTACTTTGGTGCTTTTGAAGCGCCGTCAGGAATATTTTTTATGTGTTTTAGTTCGTTTTTGTCACTATCGGACTCGTTCACCGCGGCCGCTGTGTGCTCCCTCGGCTCCGTGCAGCGCTCCGTGTCGCGCCGTGCCCACGGCTAGCTCTTGCGAGAACTGATTTTCCTGCTTTGGTGCTTTTGTAGCACGGTGTGATTACTCTTTGTTTTTGTTTTGCTAGTTTCTTTATTGTTTCTCTAGGTTTTCTGCACTACGGCCGTGTAGCCGTGTTGCTCCATCACCTCTGTGTCGTACGTCGCGCCTTCGGCGTTCGTTCCTGTGCGAAACATACCGTGCGGCTCACCGAGTGCGCAGCTTATGAAAAATACGGCGCAATTTTTATTAGCCCAAGCGATTTAAAAACCGCATGTAAGCGATTTGGCGAGCGACAAGACGAGCGACAGCGACCCGCTTCGCTGCCGCTCGGTCACTCGCGCGACGAGGCAGACCGCATGAAAGCGACGGGACAAACAACGACCAAGGTGATTAGCGCTAAGTTTTCTAGAAATATCGAAACCGAGCTACGCGACAGGCGACAGTGAAGGGTGAACCGCATGTAAGCGATTTAGCCAGCGACGGAGGTCGGCGACGAGCGAGCGGAGATTCTCACGGTCGCTCGTCGCGACGCTCGGTTTTGGTTTCTAGAAGACGTCGCTTATCGCCTTGGTCGCTTACTCCCCGTTGCTTTCATGCGGTTTGCCTCGTCGCGCGAGTGGCCGAGCACAGCGAAGCAGGTCGTCGTCCTTAGTCTCGTCGCCTGTCGCTCGTCGTCCCGTCGCTCGCTAAATTGCATGCGGTTCAGACTTTCACGGTACTCGGGGTCAACAAGGAAACTAAAACGGTCCGCCCCCGAGATAAACTGTTTTCTCTCTTCTGTTCAGCAAGCTTCTTCAAGATATGAAATTAGCACACACTACCAACGGACGACCGCGTACGCGCAGTACCAGCCTGTCAAACCGCGGCCTCGATGATGGCGGATCGACGGTGGCGCTCCCTGGCCAAAATCGAACCTACAGGCTCAGTGAATACCACCAGGCTCGATCTAAAATGGACCGTAAAAATCGACGCCTGCACGAAGCAATCAAGTGTATATCACTAATCCGTGTTTTTCTTTTCTTTTTTTCTTTTAATACAAAGCGTAGCATTAAAAAAAATAGGGCCAAAAATACTTGCCAGGGTCAACGGCGGGCGGCGACGCAGAACGACGTGAGTCGAGCGGCGGGGAGCGTTTGGCGCACGTATTGATAGATGGCGCTACCTCCTTATCAGCTAGAGCTGCGCGTTCATCCCCGTAGCGCCGGCTTTCCTGCACGGCACGGGATTCTGCTCCTCGCGTGACCGATTTCAGCGAATAGCGGCGCCGCGCGTTCGCGGCGCACGGCGCTAGGGTGTTTCTCCTTCTTTCTTGGAAAACAGAAAAGGAAGAGGAGGCAAAAGCAGGAGAACATACGCCGAGGCGCTTGCAACCTCGGCGAAGCGGCCGTATCGGTGGCTTTCCTGCACGGATATTGGATTTTGCTCCTCCCGTGATCGCGGTGGCACCGCACTAGTGGCGGATCCAAGGGAGGGGCGGGCGGCCCCTCAACACCAAGTCGACCCCCCTCCCCCTTCTCGGAGGGCAATTTGAGATAGGTGGACCCCCCGGTGCACATGAAAGAATTGGAGAATAGCATCCTTAAAAATGTTCCGCCCCCCCCCCTTCCCCAAAGGCTTGGAGTTCTGGATCCGCCGCTGCACCGCACGTGGAAAACAGACCCGCAACTCTAGCTCCCTGAAGCCTATACGGGAACTCTAATCGGGACTGCTCGCGACGACCGTGATCTACTAAAATAGAGATAATCTTTTTGTAGTGTACCTTTGATTTAAAAATAAATGCGGACAATAAAAACAAACGTTTGAATATCGACTGCGTTCCTGCTGCCGACGCATTTCGTCTGCGTGTCGTCTGCTTTCTTTCGCTGGTCGGCTACACCTTCCACCGCTGCTCCCGACGCCATCTATCAATACATCCGTCGACTGCGTATCAATAGCGCGTATGCCTTTTCCATTGAGGCGCTCGTTAAAGGTTTTTCTGCGATCCAAACGCGGTTCACAGCCTGTCTAGTGCACGGTCCGTACGGCGCGAGAAGCTGGTGATATCTGTTTTGGGAATACCTACCGTAGCGTGGAGCCAGCGGTCTGCAGCAGCAAGTTGCAGGTCAAGAGAAGGTAGCGGCAAATGCCCCTCAAAGGTAATTCATATATCCCTCCGCCACCTCCGCATCCAATAGCGTCCCATCGTTTTCCGTGACGTCGCGGCCAACGCGGGAGGAGGGTCTTGCCTTCCTGTAGATATTTGCCTCGTCTTTCGACTTTGACTTAGCGTTGTGGAAGCCACGAGAGGGAGATTAGAGTTTTCCTCCTCCGATGGAAACAAATACGACTTTCGGGGGTTAGGTTCCCCCTCCGATGGATACAAAGGCTACTTTCAGGGGCTCGGTTCCCTCTCCGATGAATACGAAGGTCGCTTTCTTAAAAAGTGGGGGTCGGAGACAAGTCGGCATCACTCTGTAGCAGGTTTGTAAAGTACCTAGGTACAAGTAACTGGAACTCGGTATCTAGGTACTTTTGTTGTAGCTAAGGTACAAACCTGGGTACTTTCTATTCTCACTATCTGTATCTCTACCTTAAGTACATTTTCCAGTAACTAGTAACTAAATGAAGTTACTTTTTACAGGTACTTTTCTATTCACTTCGTCACAATGGTAAAGCTGTCAATCCTGAAGTATTAACACACTACCATGTGCCATGATTAACGTTGAGTTGGGTACAACCTGGGGCACTGACTTGATCGAACGACGTTTTAGCGATCGAAGCCCGCCCATGATGTTTCATCGAACGACACTTTAGCGAATGGCGGTGTTAATTTGAGCGAACGATTGATTAGCGATGCCGTTCTAGCGACACCAATTTATCGAATCGCTTCGAATTCCGTTTAGGGAAAATAGCGACCTGCTTCCTTCATATCAAACCGAAATCGACTTCACTGCGTGTTTGAAGCTCCTCTGACAGCTATACAAGGGAGGAGATACCTTAAAAGATATACCCAGCTTCTATTGCCTCTATCTTGTCCTGGTGGTGGCTCTCTTCTGCCAGAAATACAATATAAAATATAATTAAGAATAAATAATAATTACACTCGTAAAGCAGAGGAACATCGCCGTATACCATACAGTTTCCACTCAATCAATCGAACTCAAATTTTGCAGATATCAAAACTGTAAAAATTCCGAAAGTAAAAAAAAAAAATGAATTTTTTACCGAATAACGAAAGAAAATAAAAACCCAGAAAACTTGAAGCCTTTCGCTCGTCGTCGCGAAGGTTAGGTGTATATGCACTCGACTCAAGCGTTTCTTCATGCGGCCGACGTCTTCTGGGCCCGTCAACGTCAGCACCGGCTCTGAGGGCAAGAACGCCAACAAGCGAGTTTCGGCGGTTTCGGCGTGACATGGTACATATCATCTCATAATCATGATCACTAGACGTGGCACCGCGGGCCTCCTTGGTATGGGCTGTCGCCTTTCCGCGGTGCCACGGCTCTCCTGAGCCAATAAAGATGTTATTATTATTATTATTATTAACAGTAGAAGCTGTGGCCTCTTGTGAATCGATTGGAGCGTGGGGATAAGGCACGATGTGGACATCCCATTTAAACCAATAAAGCGAATTTATCGAACTCGTTTTTGTATGTATCCTTAGTATAAAAAGCTTTACTTCCAATATATTCTGACAAATTCGGGGAATACAAAGAAAGTATCTTTTAAGTAACTGTACCTGTATTTAGGTACATTTTTAAGCGAGCACCTAGGTACGTACCTAAGTGCTTTTTCGTATGAGTAACTGCAACTGTATCTTAGGTACATTTTTGAAGTAACTTTTACAACCCTGCTCTGTAGCCAATATCTATCCATTGAAGCGGAACAAGGGGCGCTTCAAGTAAACTATTCTTTCGACTGCGGAGGGATTTGAAACGGGCGCATCACGCTTCTGGGTGGAGCTTCTCTTACCTTCTTCACTTGTAAGTTCCTAACCGGCTATAGCACGTAGCAGGGTGTATCGCTCTCGTGTTTGCTTGGATTTAAAGTGCGCGTTTCTCAGGCACGGAAGCGCAAGGGCGTTTTTTAGCCCCGAATGCTCTAGTGTCATCGTCGAAATAAACCGCGCTCCCGGATCACCCATAAGTAGCCACTGTGCTGGCAGCCAGCGCCTCTAGCGACGAATTTGCCACGCGACCACCGACTGACGACTCAATCCCGCGAGGCCTGCGAGAAGAAGCAGGTCAGGACCAGGTAACGCCGCCGCTTCTTGGCCGCCTTCGATTGATGAGTTGAGGAGGAAAGCTAAATAGGAAAATAATGAAATTCCAAAGAGCGGCGCTGCTCCGAAGGAATCTGCTACGTCACGACTACGTAGCAAGTACCCCAACGTTGCTAGATCACCTTCCAAATAGGCCCCGCATGCATCCCCCAGGTGCACATTGAAAGATCGTTTATTTAGCTTTAAAATTAAGGCCCGTTCACACTCTTGCGACCGAGTACGACCAAGAGAGACGAGATCTGTTACAACTTCTTAATATTTTTTAGGACGAGGAACACACTTAAGGCCTTAAACACACTGGCATTGTGGCGCCATCTATGCGGTGACCCTGGAACTGCATTTCACAAGAGCGAAGGTTTTGCGGGATTTCCGAGGTCAAATGTGCGTAATACTCATAGAAAGGCTCTGTTTATAACATTGACAAAAGATTTTCGAGCCACGAAAGAAAGGATAATGCGCGAGAGAAATAAAAAAATAAGCCGGACGGTCGAGTTTATACTGCTACCCAATAGATGGCGTCAGTGTGTCCTCTGGTTTACGAAGTTTTAAGGAACCCAGGTTTAAGAGGTCGCAAGAGGTGAACGGGCCTTTAGTTTTCTTGTGCCTTGCAACGGAAGACTGGTGTTTTTGAGGTTAGGGAGCAACATGCAACATATTCAAGCTAGGAAATGGGCGCTTGAATTTCGTTTCCCTACCCCTCTGCCGCAACCAACCTCTGCTGCGCTGTCATCGCGCGACACAGCAGAGGCTGGTTGCACTATCTCTCCACGGGGCGCGGTACCGTCGGGGCAGAGATGCGCTCCGATAGCAAACCGAAAATTAAAAACCCGTCGAATTTGTGCGGTTTTTCAGAAAGCCGTAAAATGCTTCGCGTGCCTCCTAGCGTTCTGCAATCTGTTGATTTAGTGTTTTTGATGATGCTGAGCAATTTTCTAATTGAAACCATGTCCTTAAACGCAATATTACAAAGTTAATTACGCAAAAAATAATTAACAACTTAATTATCGCGGACTTTAATTATTTGCCTAAATGGGCCCTTCGCCCAGGACCAAAACGACACAAGCCTTTTTTCGTTGCGATGAGTAGTTTTTGCAGGAGCGATTTGGCCTGAATTCTCTGAAACACCCTGTATATATATATTTCAGTCACAATAAAATCTTCTTTTGAAGATTGGATGAAATCATCCAGGGAAAATTTTATTGGAGTAAAACTAACTATGCACAAACTCGTGTTTACAAACAAACCGGAGTGCCCCCAGCCAGACGCCACCGGCGCCGCGCATGCGCGATGGAGTGTGGGCAAGAAGCTCGCCGTCGCCCATAAACAAATCATTGAAATGCGATGTTGTCGGCGTCGGTGCGAGTCCGCCTGCCCTTTTTCGCGTTCGAATTGTTGATTCTACGTCTTCCTGGAGATGTCTGTCTACTTGAGAGGCCTCAGCGAAATTACCGACGCTCGTTCCACCGCAAAACTTCGCGTGAATTATGTGACATGCGGCGATTCATTCCGCGTGGACGCCGCAGAATGGACGCAAAAGCCTGATTCGCATGATGAGATTTCGGTCGCAATTTTTAGTCGCGACGTCGCTCGGGCTGCAAAAGCGTGAACCGTAGCTGAGATTGTCGACGTCGATACTGAAAATCGATAGCAGAATCGGACCATGTGAATCAGACAAAACAAGTCGGTGATGGCCACTGGTAACAATGATTAACATTTCTTTGTATCTACTGTTTACATCGAGCCTGCTTACCAACCTTCAAACATAAGTCTTTTGAGGACTGCACTCCTTATCGCAAGTACCGGGCCAACATTTGGTCTACGGGCCGGTGTCGTCTAAAAGAGCAGACGACAAGCAGAAACGTTTGAAAGAACAGACGACAGTTCGAACGATCAGGCGGCCGTTTGAACTTGAAGACGCACTGAACGTAGTCCGCAGGTGTTCCGTACAACTTGACGGTCTTTCTGGCGTTCATGTTGGAACAAAACAGATAAATCTGATGACCACAAGTATCCGTGAATACAACCCAAAATGCTTCCCGCCCAACCAATCGTGGTCCGACGGCGTCTGGTTTTCCTTTTTCACAGCATATTTCCACGATTCGTCGGACATGGGGTTCGAGCACATGAAAACTGACCTTCAAACCTTCCTCGACTCTTTTGGTACAGCACCAGTCGGGGCGTTTTGACGAGAAGGCAGGTTTTTGTCTGGTTCCTTTCAAAACAACGCAAGAATACAAGTCTCCTATGGGGATTTCTGCCCACAGCCCCAGACCGGAAGTGCGCCCGACACGCCACCACCGCGCCGTGACTTAACAGAGATTAAGAAAGCTTTCGAGGGAAAGCGAGGGCTGGGGAGGGGGAAGCGAACGGAATGCTGGAGAGGAGAAAATCCCCTCCCCAGCGTTCCGTCTACTTCTCTCCTCCCCAGCTTTCCTTTCCCTCGAGAACTTTTCTTAACGTGTGGAAAATTGGGGCTCCATTCCGCGTGGCTCCGGTCCAAAGTCTCAACCCTGTCTCCCAGGGGGTCCAATGTTAAGGTGCCGCCGACTTGGTTTGACCTGAGGAAAATTGAGACTCCGTCGCAGGGGGGGGGGGGGGGGGTTATTCTGGCTCTACCCCCAAAGATCATCCTGGCGATATCAAACACCGCTTGGTGATAGAAAAATTCCCGGGGGGGGGGGGGGGGGAGGGAGGGGCGCAAGCTACCGCTCGTTATAAAAAGTAGAGCCATTATCAATGATACGGCTCTACTTATCATCCATCCACGCATCCCGGTCACCGGCGTGGAAACCGGGACGTCTCCTAGACCTTGGCGGGGCGGTGGAGCCTGAGTGGGGCTCTGGGCACATCTAAAGATCCAGTGACTTTAGGCACATCTGACTGCATCGTCCCTTGACGAATGCAACAAAATCTGCAGCTTTTTTTTCTTTTTTTTCGCCAGTTTCGCTGGCGGGCGACATGGCGACAGCAAGATGTCAGTAACCTGTTCTGCGATAGAGATTCCGTTTGTGTACGCGTTTTTTTTTTCCTCGTTACTTTGGTTCGGTTCGTCTCGCTTTGATCACGACTCTGACAGATCCTCGATTGAGCACACACAATGGGAGCATACGCACTCGTCGTCGCCGTCTGAAGTGCGTAAGCGCGGCTTTCGGAAGGCATATCGAAATGCGCCCCTTCTTTGAGAAAAGCAGGGAACAGTTTCACAAAGAATTTCTAGTTTAGCCAGGCGCCGAAGCGTGAACTGCGGTTTTTCGCCACCTCAGCGGTGCGTGGCGACGTTGCGCGCCGCAGCCGCCGACCTCTGTAATCAGTTGGCGCTAACCCTGCCGCCTCACGTCACTTGTGTTTGTTTGAAGGAGACGAGTTCAATATCCGGGTCTTTGCATCTTTCTTTTTCCATCTACCTATTTTTAGCTTTCTCCCGGAGAAGAACTGGTCTCGAATGAAACTGAATAATCTTAGCAGCCCGCGCTGCCGTCGCTGTGCACGAGACTACTTTGGTGCGCGTTAATGACCTGAGCATTTCCTCATCTGCAGCGTGTAACCATGTCGCCATACTCTAGCAAACTAATCACACACTGTCTCAGACATCTATACTCGTTGCATCGAGAATAAAGATATATTGGTACGTTCCGGCGACGTAGCTCTTACGAGATTTGGTTGTCAAAAGAAGAAGCGATGTTTTTAGCGTTTGAAATGTAGACGTCTTGATAAAATGACGTAAGCTTACGTCATTTTATCAAGACGTATACGTTTGCGTTCGGGCAAGCCAGCGCGCACGGAGAGAGTAAGTAAATATCAGTGCGTCATATTTTAACCGGACGGCGCGGAAACCTCCTCCACCTACGGGGGCGACCCGCGGTACCGAAAGCGCGCGATATGTGAAGTCTTTGGTCCTGACGACTACTGGTCAGAGCCGCTAAAAGCTTTTTTTAGTCGAAATACAAAATATACTGGCGCGAACCGTTTTGATTCTTTATGAAAGCAGTTTTAAAGCGCAGCTCTTAGGCACCCAGTTTCCGGCTTGAGCGGCGTCGGCGTCGCCGTCGCGGTCGGCGTATTGCGGCGACGTTCTCGGCACCGTGCCGAAACGTCCTCGTGACCTTCCTCAGAAGACGTGACCCCCGCCTCACGTGACCGTCTTCAGGACCCTCAGGGGGTGATGGGGGTCATGTGACCCCCTGAGGCCACGTGACTCCTTGGAGGTCACGTGACCACGTGAGGTCACGTGACCCTTTGAGGTCATGTGACCCCCGTGACGTCGTGGGTCACGTGGCCTCAGAGGGTGGCCTCGGCGGAGCAACACGTGGCCCCCCTGGTGGAATAACAAGCCGGATGACGAGGTGAAGAGGAGGGAGGAGGGGTATACCCTCCCCTCAGTACCCTTCTATCCTCCTCCTCCAGAGCTGCGCTCTAATTCGGCGTTACGGGGAGTTGTGGACGGCTTTCATTTTTTGTTGAGTATTTTAGATTAGAAAAGGAACAAATGCAGTTTATAAAGTACGGAAACAAGAAATGACCCGTCGACATACCCGCCTCCAAGCGGTGGAAAAGGCGGCGCATACTCAGAAAGGTGTAGTGGGATCAGGCACCGACGAGCGGCGAGCGTAGGAAGGTCCCGGATGTACGCGGCGGCGCTGCGGTCGTCGCGCTCGAGGATCCGACCGGTTCCGAGCGTTCCGGTGGCCTTCGGCGAGCAGGTTTGGCTTGCGGTTTGGTGGTATGGCAGCGCGAAGTGCTTCCCGTTCTGAACTGATCTTTACCCCGTGTTTGCTGTCGTTTGTGGCCAATGAAGTGTCATGCCGAATTAGTGTTTAACCGCGCAGCAAATGCAATGCGAGCCGCACCCTGGCTGCTCGCTTCATACAGCCTATCCAGAACATGCTTTAGTGGCGCCCTCTCGAGCCGTCGACACGGAGTGCGGCAGTGACCGTGAGCGCTCGCTGAGCTCACTGCCCCTCGTCTAGTTCGACGGCCACTCGAGTGACCAAGGGACGTCATGAAGGAGGTTATTTCTTGCGTGTTTTTGTAACCTTAATTTGCCTATAACTTTTAAAATAAAGCGAAACTCGAGAAAGAACAGTTCCATTAAGTTATTACGTTCAGTGCGCTTATCGCTCCCCTCATCCTAAGCCGCGAGGGGAACCAGGTTGGAGCAAGGTAAAGAGGGGTAGAATGCAGGAAAGGAGGAGACGCCGGCGAAAGTGTAAAGCGCGAAGTGTACGCCGGCCTATTCACGAACTCAACTCTGTTACGTCACGGCGCGGTGGAGGCGCGTCGGGCGCACTTCCGGTCTGGGGCTGTGGGCGTGAAGTCCCCATGCGAGACGTGTATTCCTGCGTTGTTTTGAAATGAACCAGACAAAAACCTGCCTTCTCGTCAGAACGCCGCGACTGAGGCTGTGACAAAAGGGTCGAGAAAGGTCTGGAGGGTCTCAGTTTTTCATGTGCTCGGTCTCGTCCGAGAACGTGTATATGTGCCGTTCTTGCTTGGGCGGGAAGCACTTTGGTTTGGATTCCCGCGGAGGCATGTGGTCATCAGATTGATTTGTTTGGTTCCGACATAAACGCCGGAAAACGTCAAGTTGTGCGGACCAGCTGCGGATTACGTTCAGTGCGTCTTCAAGTTCAAACGGCCGCCTGATCGTTCGAACTGTCGTCTGCTCTTTCAAACGTTTCTGCTTGTCGTCTGCTCTCTTTGACGACGCCGGTCCGTAGACCAAATGTTGGCCCGGTACTTGCGATAAGAAGTAAGTGCAGGCCTCAAAAGACTTAAGTTTGAAGTTTGGTAAGCAGGCTCGATGTAAACAGTAGATACAAGCGAGATCTTGATCATTTTTACCAGTTGACATCACCGACTTGTTATGCCTAATTCACTTAATACAATTCTTCTTGCGATTTTCAGTATCGACGTCGACCATCTCATCTACGGTTCACGCTTTTGCAGCCCGAGCGACGTCGCGACTGAGAATTGCGAGCGAAATCTCATCATACGAATCAGGCTTTAGCGTACATTCTGCGGCGTCCACGCGGAATGAATCGCCGCATGTCACATTATTCACCCGAAGATTTGCGGTGGAACGAGCCTCGGTAATTTCGCTGAGGCCGCTCAAGTAGTCAGACATTGCCAGGAAGACGTAGAATCAACAATTCAAACGCGAGAAAGGGCAGGGGGACTCACAACGACGCCTACAAACTCGCATTTCAATGGTTTGTTCATGGTCGACAGCGAGCTTTGCCCACACTCCATCGCGCATGCGCGGCGCCGGTGGCGTCCGCTAGTTGTGCTCCGGTTTGTTTGTAAGCATGAGTTGGTGTATAAGGGCGATTCACACACTTGCGTCAAGCCCGACCGAATGCAAGGGTTGCCATGGCAACAGCTGCGTCGGCTCCAACAAAACTTTTTTTACCCCATTTTGTTGGAGCCGACGCAGCTGTTGCCATAGCAACCCTCGCACTCGGTCCGACTCTACGCAAGTGTGTGAACCGCCCTTTACCCATTGGCTGGCGTAAGCGATCACGGGACCACAGCGACCACCAATGGCGTCCTCGTTTTTAAGCCGCGGTACGAGTCTCGGTGCATAAAGGATTGCACCGAGATATACATCCCATCCGAAAAACGTGTTGTGCGTACGACAATTATGTCAAGTGATGACAAAAGTATGCCGCAAATTTATTTACACTCGAAATCTGGAAACATTGTATTTTCGGTGTCAACGCGGAAGATGGCGCTATCTCCTCTTATTTTACATATTGCTCGAATAAACGTACGCTACTTTCCCAAGAATCGCTGCGTCAAGAATATGACATTGTTTTTAGACATCTGTGACTATTCGTAACGTTCGAATATCGATTGAATCGAATAAGAGTGTATTCGATTATAGACAAAGAGCTTGATTTTAACTCGAACATATAAAAAAAAGTGAGAGTTAGACGAGATATGTCTTCACCTTGTATTTGTCAGGCTCGGTGGACGTTGGACGAGCGAATATTCGTCATGCCATGTTGACTAATCAACAGAACTTTCTCAATTAACTTATATCAGAATTGAATTTAGGGTAAAGCTTCATTTGCAGTAATGGAGGCAATTACTAATAGAGGCCAGACCAATTAAAAGAATTTGCGTAAATGTAATAGTTCTTGAGATATTATTTGATCAATTATCAGGTTTTCCAGCCCGATTCAAAGATTGCGCTGGAAAAGGGTGCCGTATGTCCTGCCCAGAATGACGCTTAGAAGAGTGACTAGCTAGTCGCTTCAGTCACGTTGTCACTAGTGTCATCGGTGCACCCACCAAGGACATGCTGCCGAGATGGTGACGACATGACTGAAACGGCTCCGTCATTCATCCAAGCGTCATTGTTTGTGAGTAGGGCTCACAGCGCTCGTATTGAGTGCAATTTTCAGATCGGCCGATAAAAACGCGAAAATTGACTGAATAATGTCTGAAAAAACCTTAGCTTTTCGCAATACTGCAATTACAACACGACCCCTTCAAACAAATAACGGATTTTAGTTAATTAGCCAACTCACCATGATTATTATCTCCTCATCTAAAGTCCGCCGAGCCTGAAAAACACATGGTAAAGACGGCACTCGCCCAACTCTCACCTTTTAAAAAAAGGTTGTTCTTTAAAATTAATATTATACATCTTGACTCAGGCATGGGCAGAATCGTAGATACATATATCTTCGATACTACATTTAGACACATTTTGCGTATCGGTATTAGGTATCCCTTGACAGAAATGATACCATCGTTGTATCGGTATCGAAAATACATTTTTAGTGTATTGGAAATCATCGAAATACTCGATACTCAAACAAAAAAAATGCTCCAGAGATTTTGAAGTTGTTGTGAATCAGACTTTGGGCCAGCGGCGCTCGCTCAGGCAGTAGCACACTTAAAAATAGGGATGGGATGGGGTTATCTGGGGGTTATAGCGCTTGAAGGGAGAAAGGGAAGGAGGGAGGGGGGGGGTGTTAGAGATAGATTCCGCGGCGGGTCCGCAGTAGTACCACATGCACCAGCTAGCTTGCACTCTGTTGTAAAACACACACAAACAAAAGAAGCAAAAAAGACAAGAAAACAAGAGCAGCACGGCGATCGCAGACTGGGGGCGGAAAGGGAAGGGGGCCACCACCATTCCCTGCTGTGAAACCTCCTGCCGCCGCGCATACCTTGCTAAAATTACCAATTTTTTTCTTTTTTTGCAGTAGTAGTGGTTTAGTTTTTCGCGCGCCGACAGTGGAGCCCAAGGAAATCCGTGTGGCCGGATTCGCTTAAGCCCTTTCAAAAACAGTCCGCTATATCGAATACTCTAAAATGTTCCAGAAACCACAGAAAAATTTCTTAACCTAGCTAATCATATTACCAGCTTCATTATTATTGGCGATTTCAGTAATGTATCAAAGTATCTACGATACAGTAGTGAGTATCTGTATCCAGAATCAATTTCTGGTTCTGTGTCTTGTATCGATACCGAAAATTCAATTCTTGAGGGTATCAAATATCATTATACAAGATACATTTTTTATTTTACAGTATTGTGCTTATATTTTGTTTTAGCTTCCGTCCAAGCGCAGCCAAAGGCTGAGGGCGGTTCGCAACTCCAGAAGAGCATTCCATGCGCACCACAAAGTAGTCCGCAAAAGTATCTTTTTTTTTTAATAACTGTTTTAGCTAAATATTGCACAAATATTCCAGATGTGTACCGCTGAGAATGATTTGCAACCAAACGAATTAAATGTTGACAGTTTATGTTTTCATTAATATACTGTAAATGCATGTGGTTTGGTGAACATATGTACATCTGCTGGCAACACGGCTGCTGCTGTCGGTGTTTCTGTGGATTTGTTCCCGCAATGGCCGAATCATGTGCTTCGCTTCTTTCCTCACCGAGCCGCTTCAAAACATCCATTTGCAAAGGCATGTTTGACGTCAGCGCGACAGGTCGTGATAAATGTCTACTTTCTCAACCCTGCAGGAGACTCCAGCCGCGTCGTACCGCGAAGTTGTTAACCGAACCGGGCCACTACGATTCACTGATACGCGGGGAAATCAGGTCACCGACCGAGAAGCTAGTAGAAAGGACTGCGCCTCGAGCCTCGGTATATCCAGACAATACAAGGAAACATCAACGGCCGAGTCATCGAGCAACTTCCAACGTGTACTTACATCTCAAAACTATGCCGAACAGGTGAAAAGCTCGGACACAGACGCCAGCGTCCAGCCTACGTACTGGCATCCCCTGTGACTAAATTTCAGAACGTGAAAGGGCACTTTTTAAACCTGTAGCAGACGATACCGTTAATACACCCGTAGCAGACGAAATACACTCCCTTGGCTACACGGCGAGCACGGGCGGCGCGGACGACCAGCGGAGCAGCGGAGTGATACAAAAGTGCAGGCGAGATCGCGTGACCTATTGCCGGCGTGTGATTGGCTCCGGCTACACGTAGCTTTGGCTGCCCTCGGACGGAAGCTGAAACGAAGTATAGCTTTCTCTTGAATATTCAAAACTAATTGTAATATTCGACCATTTTGATATGCTCGGGGCAATGAGCGAGCGTAACTTTGAGTCTAAAGAAATTCTCCGCGCAGAGATTCCACTGTTTTCAGTTTGTTTTTGACCTTCGCAGCTCCGTTGAATCCACTTCTCCCGTGGCCCAAGTGTAGTGCGGTGAAGCGACCTCAAACAATTTCGTGTGCGCGCAATGTTTTTTTTTTTTTCTTGTAATGTGCTTGGGGGAGGAGGAACGTCAACACGTGCGACTGGAAGCTTTCTAAAAATAGCTGTCTTTAAAAAAAACGAAAAAAAGCGTAGGCGGAATGTATGTAAATATGTCGTATACGCTGCATTTTGTTGCTTCATACGTGTTGACGCGGCTTCCGGTTCATCAGTTATGATCTCGTTTCAATCGCAGTGATGTCCGTAGTGTTCATATCGTTTTATCCACAGATATAAATGTAAACTCACTTTCGAAAAACCTGCGATATTCGATGCACTTCTTAAACAAACAAACAAACAAATAAAGGTAGTAATTACTTACTTTGTTTTGCAATGTTTATTAGATAAATCGCAACAAAGAATTAAAGAGGCCGTGAAATCACATGGGGTTAGATTTTTAGGAACTTCAGTTATCTCGTTTGACACAATGACAATATCCGACACCCTCGTGTCTGTAACGGCCACCCTCCAATCATCCTGTCAACTGCCATATAATATTTCACTCGATACACTAGATAAGAGGGGGAAATGTCATCCGGGGCATGTCCGGGGGAATTTAATGTCCTGATTAGCCACCAGGTGGCGCATCGTAGTCCATTGAATCTACTCAATCATTCCACAAGCAGAAGAAGAACAAGAAGAAAAAGAAAATCTAGATTGACAATGCTTCGGCGGTTGCACCGCGCAGCACGGTTTCGTCAATTAAACGACGAAGAACCCTTCTACGAGAAGCGGCTAACTCGGAAGTACATGACCCTTAGAGCCGCGCTCACAGTGCTTCCACATCATACAAAAGGCACTGTGTTCGATGCACACGTAACGACGGAATGATCGGCTTCGAACATGTCTCCAGACAGATTTTTTTATAACTACCGCAACAGGACTGTCACACAAGGAAGGTACATACAGTGTTTGAAGACTGTCTTTTGTATGATGCGTTAGCGGTGGAAACGCGGTCTAATGACTACACGAGCCACACTTGAGTCGCAAGAAGAGGCTAACTGGACACAGGGTCGATAATTGGGCTAGTCGGTAATCCATGACAGCAAATTCGGCGCAAAAGACGAGGACGGCAAGAAAGGGACACAAACACGGCGCCGTGTTTGCGTCCCTGTCTCGTTGTCCTCGTCTATTGCGCCGAATTCGCCGTCCAATTGGACCCCTGCGGAAGGCAACCGGCTCAGGCGTCGTCGCCCGGGGCAGTGGAAAGCAAATGTGCGAGGTCCTCCGATTATGCGAGTCCAAGCGAGCAGCCAGTTCCGGGTGGCGTCCGCCGCCGCCGCTGCACTGTCAACGAGCGACCCGGGAGAGGAACGGCCACAGCAAACGGCTCTCCCTTAAGCTGACAGTGCGCTGGAAGCCACGACCTCGTCGGACCAATCAGCCGCCTCTCTTTCGCCACCGGACCGTGCTCCCTGCGCGTGGGCACATCGGGCGGAAGCGCGATCGCGTGGCGAAAGACACGCGTGTGGCTGGTCCAGTGGGCGCGTGGCTTCCACCGCACAATCAGCTTAGGGCTCGGCGGAGTGCAGGGCGTCCCCCTCCTCCCAGTGGCGGCGCCTCCAGTTCCCAGAAGAAGAACCAGTCCTTCTCCAGGTAAACTACGATCACCCCAAACCTGACAGCGTGTTGGGAGCTACGTGCTCGCCGGACTAATCTATTGTCTACCTTTCATCACCTGACCCCACTCTCTGCGTGTGGGTACGTATGGGCGATAGTGGGATCACGTGGCCATAGATAGACGCACGATTGGTCCAACGAGCACGTAGCTTCCACCGCACTGTCAGCTTTGAGGGTGAACAGAGTATAGCCCCTCCGACAGACCAAGCCCTTTCCTGGCGGACGGGAATCGTCGCGGACACCCGGCTACTGTTGTGGGTCCCTAGGTGATTGCTTCGCGGGGAGGGAGGGAGCCCCTAAGACATAGCCCCACTGAAGAGAGAGAGAGAGCGAGAAGGAAAAACACGGGTCTTCGGAAATGTTGCGAGCCCACCTGGCCCCGCTCGGAGAACCGTGTGAAGATTCGGAGCGAGGGAAGTTTGCAATGTCCGAAACGAACAGACCGCGAGAGATGCGTAAGGGAGAAGCCAATTAGACGCAGCTGCCTCCAGTGAGTCTGCTGAACTGGTGCGTCAGTCTGCGAAGGATCTCGTCCAGTAAGCGAGTTCGGAAACAGTTGCGGCTCCGAGCCCTATTCGGACGCCAGTGGAAGTAAGGAAGTCTGTTGCAGGGGTGTTTATCCGAGTTGTTCCGGAAGCTCCTTATTATTTTCCGTTCCTGATTAGACACAATAGGGCTATTTGGGGCGAACGTGTACTCTCCGAGCGCACCGCAGCTCGGACGGAGCTGGTGGTGGAGTGAAGCGAAAGCTCGCGTCGCAGAACTGACCCGGGGATCCTGGGTTCTAATCACTGACTTTGTAGTCGTTCACTTTTGGCGAAATGTATCGTCGACCTGTGGCGGCTAAGTTCGAGCAGATATGGATATTTCGCCACTCACACACTGTCGTCTTCTTTTGGGTACACAGAACACAAAAAGAGTCCCGGGAGAAAAAAGAACCCCGGAATAAACCGCGAGGCTGTTTCCCAGGGTACTGTTCGGCACACAGAGTAGCTGTGTCATAATTGTAACGCGCTCAGCGTTATCGCACATTGGGGACACAATTTCACGAACTCGAAGACGTCGATGGGCGTTTGCTGTAGCGATATAAAATCTTGGACCGTGGATAAAACGTAGCGGAACGAGGACTTGACGAGTGGGGGAGAGGGGTTGTAGTGCGTTCTTGTAGTGACCGCTGCTTTAGGTTGCGTCATCATCGGACGTCAAATGTAGCCCTCTATAAACTTTCGACCTGTCTACGGCAATGTAGAAGAGACGTGCGTATAGTCATTGGCGTAAGTGATTGATTTCATTGCCTTTATATATAAGTGACTCGGATTAACCTTGATCGCATCGTGTTTTTAATAGTCGCCCAATAGTAGGATTGTTTTCCCTACTAATATAAAACCCTTTCAAGGTGAGCGAAGAAAACTGTTCAGTTGTATTTGGATCTATCGATCAAACCGTAATATGCAGAACTGTGTTTTATGAGGAACGCAGCGAACGATATGACTTCAGCCTTAGCCTTCCAAGCCCGCAAAATCGTGCCTAACGTCGTCCTCTTCCCTTTTTTGTAGCGTTAGCTACACTGGCCGAGGTTGAGCAGTTTCGCGTGGCTCTCATAATGAGCCGTACTCCGTGCTGCGCAAGCGCGAGGAGCAGTGACGTCACATGGCGCACAGCGGGCGGGGCGGAGCCGCCGTCGCCGCGGGCTCCGCTGCCACCGCGCACGCCTCGCCAATCTGCGCAAGCGCGAGGAGCAGTGACGTCACACGGCGCACAGCTGGCGTGCCGGAGTCGCCGCCGCCGCCGCGTGCTCTACCGCCACCGCGCGCGCCTCGCCGGTCTTCGCATTCCAGAGGAGTGACGTCATAGCCGCGGTAGACGCACCGGCGCCGCCGCGTGCCCAGCCGTGTGCCTCCGTTGCGCAGCAGCCAAGTCTGACGCTGCACCGGAGCTGCTTGATAGCGCCTCTCATTTTGTGCGCATAAGCGCACGCTGACGATATATCCTGGCATAGCCGAGCTAAGCCACCGCGATTTTTTGTGTGTGTGTATTTTGTAAGCTTTTGCAGCTGGCGATTTGTCTTCTCGAAGCGTCTCCGAGTCCTAATGCAACTTCAATTTTTGTTTCCTTTTTTTCTTTTTTCGGAGTTCCGTTTTGTGGTTTGCAAAACTCGCGGCGCAGGTATTTGGCAGCCGGACAACTCTCTTAGACCATGGTTTGCCGTGGTAGTCTTCACTTTGCAAGGCAATGGACCTTTTTTCCAGTAAGCTTCTGCACATGCGTACACCCTCCTCCCCTGGCCTTGCTTCCCCGCTGTCGCCAGAGAGGACACCGTCCCGCATGACCAAACCGCATGTACCTTTGCGCATATTTAGTTTCTTTTTTTGGCGTTGGTGGTTTGGGTTATGAAACGCTATGAAAACCGATACAACGGCGCGACGCCAATGTGTTTTGACGGGTGGAGTCATGTTGGAGTGCACTTCATGTTTGAGTTGTCCGAGTTCTCCCTGCGACGAACGGCGAGACGCGTCAGCGTCGCCG
>JAZHYW010028850.1:0-11476 GCA_037355805.1 Ixodes ricinus | reverse complement strand
CAATTTAACAAAACACGAGAATAATTGAAGTTCTGGAAAGTACAAGATACAAACATACGAAATACAAAATAATTACAGTTCTGAAAAACACAAAGTCCTCGTCTTTTTCTCTTCTTTCTTAAGGCGAAAACCTATCAGGCGCACGCCGTTGCCGTTCGGGATACCGGCGCTGAGTTTCTTGCGGCTGGGCTGGGGAACGACCGGAGACTGGAGTTGATCCCATGTCTTGTCCCTCTGCCACCGGTGACCGAACTGGAGGCAGCTCGTTCACGAGTCCCCCTTGCCCTGGGGTTGGCGATGATGGCAGGACACTCGGTACCAGCAAACCACCTTCCTCCGCCTCTGAGGTAGAGCTCTCCCGCAACCGCAGGTGGTCTTGGTGTCGCCGCCACACGAAGGTCCCCCGCGGTGTGGTCACGCGAAGCCTGTAGGAGACCGGTCCCGATCTAGCCATGACGACTCCGTGCAACCACCTCTCACCCGGCCGGAAGTTCTTGACGTACACCTTATCACCAGGCACGAAGTGTCGGTGCTTGCCACCGTGCTTCACCTGTAGCACGTCCTGCTTGCGGTGAACAGTTTCCTCTGCAGAGGGTCGCAGTCTGTCCAGACGGGTAGTGAGCCGCCGCCCAAGCAGCAACTCCGCAGGACTCTGAAGGGTCGTGGCGTGCGGTGTGTTCCTGTAAGCTAACAAGAAACTTGCTAGTCGACGGGACAGAGGCCGGCCCGGCATCTCTTTTCGTAAGGCCTCCTTCAGGGTGCGGATGAAACGCTCAGCCAGCCCATTACTTGACGGATGGTAGGGGGCGGTCCTGACGTGCCTCACACCGTTCTCTCGCAAGAAAATCTGAAATTCTTGAGAACAGAATTGGGGGCCATTGTCACTGACAACAACATCTGGCAGACCGAAATGACTAAACAGCTCCCTCAGCTTTTCAATAGTTGCTTCGGCCGATGTGCTGTTCATCACAAAAACCTCGGGCCACTTGGAGTGGGAGTCGACGCTCACCAGAAAATGACGGCCCTGGAAAGGTCCCGCAAAATCCAAGTGCAGCCTTTGCCACGGACGAGTTGGCCAGGACCACGGATGCAGCGGGGCTGGACCTGGAAGACTCTGCTGCTGTTGGCAGGTGTCACACGACCTGACGCGATATTCAATATCCGCATCGACCTCCGGCCACCATACATAGCTGCGTGCCAGTTCTTTCATCCTTACAATTCCAGGATGCCCTTCATGCAGCTCTTCCAGTACGCGTTCGCGCAGTCCCTGCGGGATCACAACCCTCATTCCCCACAAGAGGCAATTCTGGTGCCACGTCAGCTCGTTTCTTCTTGCAAAGTAACGCTTCAGACAATCTTCTACCTTTGCGGGCCACGCACCGGCGAGGAACCTTGCCACTTGACAGAGCTCTTTATCTTTCGCTGTAAAGTTGTGCGATCTCTTGGCTGCTTACCGGAAAAGACTGCAGGCGAAGACTGAGGAACGCCGCGACGTCATCCTCGCAGTCTTTATCCTGGAACCCAGGAACTGGAAGTCGTGACAAGCAGTCCGCCTCCACGTTGAGTCGACCCGGTCGGTAAACCAATCGGTACTGATAGGCGGAAAGGGTAATAGCCCATCTCTGCAGACGTGCGGCAGCAATGCTCGGAATTCCCGTCTTTGGACCAAGAATGGTTTGCAACGGTTCGTGATCAGTGATCAACACAAAGGATCGTCCAAACAAGTAGACGTGAAATTTCTTCACGCCAAACACAATAGCCAGTGCCTCCTTTTCTAGTTGGCTGTAGTTCTTTTCACTCGATGTCAAGGTTCTCGACGCAAACGCGATAGGCCGTGTGTCGCCGTTGGAGTACACCCTGGACAGGACGGCTCCGAGACCGTATGCCGAGGCATCACATGACACCTGAAGGTCTGCCTTGGGGTCGTAGTGTGCCAGGACAGGTGCGTCAACCAGAAGCCTCTTCACCGTGTCAAAAGCGTCTTGACAGCGCTTGCTCCAGGTCCAGGCGACGTCTTTTTTTAGTAGCTCGTTCAGCGGCGCTATTGTGGTGGAGAGGTCAGGGAGGAACTTTCCGTAGAATGTCACCATTCCCAGAAACGACCGTAACTGTTTTGAGTCTTGCGGTTGAGGTGCATCGAGGATCGCTTGCACATTTTCTGCCAACACAGCTACCCCTTGCTCGCTGACTTGGTGCCCCAGGAACTTCAGACTTGCCTTCAAGAACTCGCACTTTTCTTTCTTGACTCGGACGCCCTTGTCACTCAGTCTCTTTAGGACTTGCTCCAAATTCTTGAGGTGATCCCCGGCGGTCTTTCCTGTTACCAGGATATCGTCGAGATAGCAGGTCACTCCTTGAATTCCCGCCAGCAAGCTGTCCATTATCTTTTGAAACAGTGCTGGAGCTGAAGCGATGCCAAACGCCAAACGCTTGACGCGGAAGAGACCCTTGTGCGTGTTGATTGTCAGATAGGGTTGCGACTCAGGGTGGACCGGAACTTGCTGGTATGCACGACTTAGGTCTATTTTCGAGAAAACAGTCGCCCCAGCTACCGTTGCTAGAATATCTTCCAACCTTGGCAATGGGTACTGCTCCACGTCCAGGCAAGGATTTACCGTTGTTTTGTAGTCCCCGCAAAGGCGTACACACCCATCCTTTTTCAAAACCGGGACAACTGGTGTAGCGTAGTCACTATGGGACACCGCTTCAATGACACCTGTCGCCTCCAGTCTCTTTAGCTCTTCTTCTACAGCTGGCTTCAGTGCGAACGGCATACTTCGAGCTTTTAGAAACTTTGGACTCGCACCTTCCCTTAAGCTTAGCCGAGCCTCTTCCCCTTGCATGCATCCGAGCTCGTCCTTGAACACATCCTGGTAGCGTATTAGGATGTCTTGGAGAGACGCTTTTACATCAACGCTGACCGCGTTTAGCGATCCCAAGTCAAACTTGAGCTTGTAGACCCAGTCCCTGCCAATCAAAGGTGGCCCGTCTTCTCCCAGTACGTGAAGGGGAAGTTTTCCTTTGAAGTCTCGATACTCTACGTCCACCGTCGCCACTCCTTTTGGCTTAACACGCTCGCCGGTGTACGTGCGCAGTATTAGTGACGCCGGAGACAGCTCCGCGCGAGGAAACAACGACTGGAACTGGCGTTTCGAGATGATAGACACGGCAGCACCCGTGTCTAGTTCCATCTGAAGAGGAGCGTTCCCGACCTTGAGTGTGTAGTAGAACGGCGCATTCATGTTTCTGTCTTGAAGCCCGTATATCGCTTCACTATTTTCTTCCTCAGCTGAGAAGTTTCTGAACTGTTTCGCTCTGCCTGGTGTGTTGGCCAGTGATGCTTTACAGAAACGCTGGAAGTGACCCTCACGGCTGCAGCGATAACAAATAGCGTTACGGTGCGGGCATGACGAGGCAATGTGCTTAGGGGAGCCACAACGGAAACATTTGTCCTGAGCCCCCACTACCGCTTTCGGCTTCACTGCCGTCAGTTTCTGCAGTTCGAGTTGGTCGTTGTCCGCCTTATTATGACACGCCTGCACATTCATGGTGGCTCTTTCAATAGTTAACGCTTTTTCCACAGCTTTCTTGAATGTCAGGCTCTCGTCTTCGGCAAACAAAACCCTCTGAATGTCAACACGACTCAGTCCGCTGACGAACCTGTCTCTGAGAGTTTCTTCCAGGTTACTTCCAAAATTGCACGTCTGTGTCATTCTTTTGAGCTCGGCGACATATTTTCCGACCGATTCCCCTTCCTGTTGTTCCCTCTTATGGAACGTTGCCCTTTCTGCGATGACCGACGGCCGCGGCGACAAGTGGTTTCGCAAAACGGCAAGCAAATCTTCAAAACTCTTTAGTGCCGGGTCCTCAGGCGCTACTAGAGTCTTGAGCAACTTGTACGTGTCAGGTCCTATGAGGCTTATGACCACGTCAACTCGGTTTGCGTCCGCTACCCCGTTCGCTCTCAAAAAGGCTCGCAACCTTTCCTCGTATGATAACCAATCACACTTCGTGTCATCAAAAGGTTCGACTTGCCCGAATAAGGCCATCCTGACTGCCTTCTGTTCCTCTGGTCCTTGATTCAAGATGCCAGATACTGGAACGTCAGTTGAAGGGCCCTCAGTTGCTGAGTCGTCCGACGGTCTCTGCATCCCGTTGTAGCAGCGAAATCCGTGTCCTCGTCGCCACTGTGTGGTATCTGGAGTAACAGGCCGATGGGGTTCTTCGCTGGAACATCTTTATTGCAGGACTACCGGAGTAGGACACATAGCCACGGGTGTGAGAGAGCGGCAGGACAGCAGCGGGTGGTGCAAACGGTACGCTGGCTCAGATGGATATGGCGCCCAGGAACAGTGGCGCGAGACGCACGAGCGCGCGCTAGCTGTTGCCCGCTTATTGTGTCACCCATACAACAATTACATCCAGACTGTGCACCTTCCCCGGGAAGGTATACATGTTATTGTGAGTGTGCGAGCGTAAACGGGAGCTTCTCCTCGTCCTCGGCGTTGGAGGGAATGCCATATTCTCAGGTTCAAGGCTGAAAATGTTTAAACGCAGTAAATGATAAGGTAGTATTTTTGTTTAGCAGTGAAGACTTTAAAGATTTTATTGTAATCATATTCGCGTCAAAGCGAACGTAAGTTTCACAGAAAAAATCGTAAGGGTGCAGGCGAGCAGTCTCAAGTTAATTCAACATGGGTAAGTTTCATATCGTACTTGAGAAAGCACCCTCGCGCTGTACCAGTGCGCCGTGTAGAATCAATTTCTGCAAGACATAATCGGTACAAATTACAATGCGTGGAATATATATGTTTAGGGCAAAGCGCTGATTAATAAAAACACATTTTTGATGTCTAACTGTAAGGAGTAAGTAATTTTCATCTCAATATACAGCTCATAAGGAAGGTGAGTAAAAGGAGCTGGTGGATCCACCTCAAAAAACACCGCGTCGTCATTGATATTATCGTCTCTTCGAGTGCTTTCTTCATGACCAAAAGAATCGTCTGCTATTTTCTCCTATCACCGCTGTGTTTTCTTTTGCCGCAGTCCAAGACGAAGCCAATCCACGTAGTATCCAGGTGATTATCCCGGCCGTTCCAAAATCGAGTCGCGGATCGTTTGCTCGCGATGTCACGTGGTATTACCCGCTGACGTAGGAGGCAGGTTACTCCGGGTAAGATTTGGAACATAGCCCCACTGATCTCTATTCTAGGGGGCTGGATGGCGCATAGCCGCTGTCCGAGCAGGGCGCAAGTGAAGCCACCGGAAGCTTCGATGCTTGTCCCGGAAGTCGGGCGTCCGCTGGGCTTCCTAGTGCATTCAGTCGATGTTTTGGTCCGCACTTTCCGGTGTCTTTGAGTACGTTTTCATGATCATGCTCCGGATTAAATCCCGAACATGAGGCGTCTGAACTGGGGACATATGCACTGTATATCAACTAGAATCTCGAAATGTTTTACATTGAATGGCTTCCCATGGTACTTCTCGGGTCTGCATGCACTCTCACTGCGCAACAAACGGTCTCTCTGAGGTGACAAGCGAAAATCCAGCGCCCTAGACGCTTTTCGAACCAGCACTCGGAAGGGTTCCAAATCCCGTCAAGCGCTCACTTCCGGAAAAAGCCGCTTACTTCCGGTGACTTCATACCTATTTGCTAAATGCGCCATCCAGCCTTAAGTGGAGATCAGTCGCTTCACCTCTGGTGGCTCTGGTACCTATCCACGTGCAGTGCCCACGCCCGGTGTGGCCGAACGCGATCCTCGCCCGTCTACAGCGTGTCGGTACAGACCAAGGTGCACCACGCATTCGCGTAGCCCTCCGTACAAGTTGCCGCCCGGTATTTCGATAGTCATCTAACGCGGCACGGAGGCTTTTGAAAACTAGCCTTAAAGTATCTTGCGATACCTGCGAGGGAGATGGAAGGAGCTTCCGAACGCGGCTCGTTCCGACAGTTTTAAACGGAAACTCCGAAGTCTTGTCTTTTCGACATAGCCGAACGTCAGTTGCGTAGGTCGACGGGTGCCTCGCGCCGTAGACTGCTCAGTCATCATACAAGACACACGGCGTTCGCTGCATACACCATCACGGAAACACGCGTGGACTGCGGCTCAAGCACACGTTTAGCTTCGTACATACGTGTGCTTCGAACACGTCTGCAGACAGTCTTTGTGGGACCAATCTGGCATACAAGCAAGAATCACGCCTCAGCCAGTGTCTGCAATTCGTATTTGATACCGAGTGGAGCAAATGAATTTGCGATATATGCTATCACCAAACAAAAAAATGTTGAAAATAATTAATGTGGCGGTTGGAATTTACGCGTTCTTATTTTTCTTGTACCATACACAAGTGCATTGATCATCACTTTCGTACTGTGTGATAAAAAAATATTAAACCGCGGTTTTATTGTTAATACATCGCACATAGAGACAGACGTAGACTCTCGGAGACATATATCGGAATTCTGCAATTCGGCGAATGCCTGCACCCTTCGCAGCAGCAGCAGCCGCGCTGTGGGGGCGCCAACTTTTTGAACTCGACTCGTTGCGCCCCTCCCCCTTCTTTCGTGGGAGAGAGGGGGCGCGGCCATCTTGGAGCTGTGCAGTCGGCTGCTTCCGCGAGGCAACGATGAGTCATCGCATCGTCTGCTAGATAGCGCACCACCGCCTCCGCTTCCGAGCTCTGATGCAAGGCGGTCTTGCTCTGTCGCTCCAACGCTCTCGCCAAGGGGATTTTTTTTCTCCCTCCCTTTCTTCCTCTCTCACTCTCCTTATCCCGCTTTGTTCCCCGCGGACGCCGCGAGATTCGGGCTCCCATTCATCCCTCCCGGGAATATTTTTTTGTTTCCTTCTCGATCCTTTCACTTTAAAATTTATTTATAATTTTACTCTAGATATATTAATTCGTCCACGTGGAGATTCTTACAGA
This sequence comes from Ixodes ricinus, assembly GCA_037355805.1. Lineage (NCBI taxonomy): Eukaryota > Metazoa > Arthropoda > Arachnida > Ixodida > Ixodidae > Ixodes > Ixodes ricinus. The sequence goes on along the minus strand of JAZHYW010028850.1, from coordinate 4,549 downwards.
AAGGCTTTGGCGAAAAATGGATGAATTAAACGAACGGACGTAGACTTTAATCCAAGTAAATCAAGTTTAACTCAAATTAAAACAATGATAGATTTTTTGTGTATTTTTTCTTTGGTATTTTTTTCTCCTGATATATGATAGTTTAGGAACACGTCTTCGGCGGTTCGAGAAATTGGTTTTTTTAAGAAATATGTTACGTCACCATAACATATTTGTGACATAACATGTTTCTAGAACAAAGCCAATTTCTCAAATCGCCAAAAAAACGTGTTCCCGCAAAAAAAAAAATTGCCTTGGAAAAATAGCTGTTTTCGATGACGCTCAGCAAGTTTCTAAATGGAACTATATGTTTATGTCCACTTAAGCTAATTAACAAATTTTAGTTTATTACCTGATATTTTGTGACAATTCAGCCCCTGTATTATAGTCCCTTGGATGTACAACTAACCTGCTTAGAGAGCATTTGTGAAACTTTCACGGCCTCTTTTAAGGACAGAAAGCCTAAAAATTCACCCTGTACATTATATGACAGCCAATCGTGCTTCCCTAAAAAGGCATCCTCCATCGCAGACACGGAGCAGTGGGAGCTTCTGAGTGGCGGTGGCGCTGCCGTTGTCGTAGGGGGCGGCAACAATGGGGGCAACAATGGCGGCTGGACCGACGGCTCGGCGGCCGAGCTGGGTCCCGCCCCGAGGCACAGCCACACGTGCGTCGTCCACCAGGGGGCCATGTGGATCTACGGAGGACTCGCCGACCTCCAGGAGAGGTCCGATTTCTGGAGCTACCACTTTGGTGAGAGACATGAGAAACAAATATCCTATCGAAAAGGATCATCTGAAAGTTATCTGATGCTCCATTAAGCAGATAGTCTGATGTGTGTTGGGATAACGCATGGTCAAGAAAGTCTGTCGGACCGTCCATCAAAACAGTCGAATGAACCGTGAAGGAAGCGCGATGGACCATTAAAATAGTCGAATGAACCATCAAGGAAGTCTGGTGGACCATCATGAAAGTCTGATGATGGGCCATCAAGAAAGCCTGAGGGGCCATCAGGAAAGTTTGATGGGTCATTAAGGATGTCTGATGCTCCATCCAGGGAGTCTGATGATGTGCCATCCATCCAGGCCACCCTCGAAGTCTGATGTGCAATTAAGAAAGTCTGATGGACCGTCAGGAAAGTTTTATGAGCCATTAAGGAAGTCTGATGGGCCATCGAGGGAGTCTGATGGGCCACCGAGCTGTCTGATGAGCCATCGAGGGAGTCAATGAACGTTCAAGGAAGTTTGTGGGGCCATTATGAAGGCCTGATGGGCCATCAAGGAGCTAGGTCTGATGTGTATCAAAAAGCTGTTATGGGCAATACATTTTTTTGTATTTTCGATTGGGATACATTCTAGATTCTTTTAAGGGTTAGTCCATTGGAGCTAAACAAGCGACCATCTTTGCTACATGCATGCTATTTAATGATCAATTCTAAACGCTAAAAATTTTTTTTTGTTTATTGCGAGCAGTTTAGTGTTTACTTTCCTGGCATTACGACGCCTTTTAAAAAATCGATTATATGTACTTGGTACGAGAAGCTCTCTAGGGGCATTTTAGCTGGTACGTACTCGCACATGCTCCTCGCGTGTTGTTTTGCTCAGGGCGTAGAAACGTGTTCTCATACGTGTTTCGGGCTTGCTCGCTGCTTGCATCAGTAAAATTAAAGTATCCTAATTTATGTATCTTTTTTTATTTTTCTGACCCTTTAACATGTTTATTTAGAAATGGTGTGGACTTCACGGTGCGTGATCGGGCTAACGCAAGCTCGAAGATGTTCGCCTGAATCGTTTGGTACATGAGAAAGTGAAAGAACAAACTGACCAGTCCAATCGTGTTTTTCTTGAGACGCTGCATAAACGCGTACAGCGTCGAAAACGTGCACGCGCGCAGTGAGCGCGGCTCTCCGCGATAGGAAATCGAGTGGTTATAACTGCGCAGGAAAGTTCACCCGTTTTTAATGCTTTTGGGATTTGTGTCGCGTCGCCTTCGCCGTACCGCGCTCTCGTCAGCGTGACGTGACGCGTCACGTGACGTCGTGGGTTCGTCACGTTTTCCAGGTATGCGTACATATCGCTAATGCGTTCCGCTTATGGTACGTTTGGGCAATAGATCAAAGAAGCGCCTTTTTTTTCCGGTTTGTTGCTGCCGTACAGAGACTGGTCGTTGGAGTCGCGTCCGTCCCTCGAAGGGCGGCCCCGGCGAGTTGCACGGCCACGCGGCCGTCCAGGCGCAGGGCTGCATGTACCTCTTCGGAGGCGAGCACCAGGGCACGGCCAACAACGACCTCTGGAGGTTCCACTTCGGTGAGTTGGTACCACGTCCTCTGCTCCGTACACTGGTTGAAAGGGTGTCACCGTACCGGGGCTAGCGTGTACTGGAACGCCCTTCACGCAGACGCCAATCATTCAGTCAGTCAATCAATCGAGCAATCAGTCAGTTAATGGGAGTCAGTCAATCAATTAGGTAATGGAAATCAATCAACGAGTCTATTAATCAATCAGTCCGCAAGTAAGGCAATCAATCAGTCGGTAAATCAGTCAGTCAATTAGTGCATTCGTTTTATTTCGCCACAAAAGGTACAGTTCTGGCGTTGGGGCTGGAAATATAGGTGCATCTTCACAGCTTGAAGCATCATGTCAGGGGCGAGAAGCAAGACGAGAGGGCTTACCACGTCTCGATGAGACTGAATGTTCATTTGTTTTTATTTGCCCTTTTACCACGCGGTTTCTGCGGGCTTTCCCGATTTGCTTAAAGGCGTGTTTCGTCTCAAAGAAGATTAAAGGACAGAAACTCTGGGTGGGTTATATGTAGGGCTCCGTGTTTTCGGATAAATCCGAAAAACACCCGTCGGTAAAATTTTTGTCAATTCGGATTTATCCGATAAACTCCGAATTGTTATGTGCCCGTGCCACCCCCCCCCCCTTTTTCCCCCAGCAAAAAAAAAAAAAAAAGTAATCTTTTTTTTATTTTGTTTTACAATTTGAGCAGCGCAGGAATAATGGTCCTGGGAAAATGACACCATAATTATCTTTCAAGCGTCGGACCGTTGTCAAAGGGGGATCTTACGGCTTGTCTTGCCAAGGTTGGTTCAAGGAAACAGGTCATCGTACCATTCGTGTCACGACAAAAGCCACTCTTTTGATTTCTAGTTTAGGCCATGGGGTTTGAAATTTAGGGAAAGGAGAGGGTATGTTTCTGGGGGTTACAGTGAAAGCTATGGACCATAGAGATTGCATAAAATAGGGAAGAGGGGCCGTTGAAACTTCTCTATTACATCCTTAACCAATCCACCCGCGCGGCCGCGTGATATATTGATGGGATGACTACGACCTTCCTTGCGGCTACCTCCGGCAGTTTATTGATTTTAAGGTATCGACGTTTATCGAAGCCACACTTGTGTGCGACTTTTGTCGTGGTCACAAATTAGTATTGCCAATGACACCAACGCCAAATTCAATTGAAGAAATCTTAATTGATACAAGCGCGTTTTATTTTTATCTGGTATACGTTTGCATCCGGTTATTATTTATTAATTTAATAGGAAACACTGACAAATTAATCTCCGAATTTCGGAGAATTGGGGATTTACAAAAAATAAACACCGATAAACACCGAATTTTCGCTAAACAATGTACTCCGAATTTCACGAAAAATAAACTTTGAAAACACGGAGCCCTAGTTATATGTTAGCAGTCGCCGCAGGCTCGGCCCCTTTTCTTAATATTTTAAACCATTCAGCATTCACGACGAAAACGCCGGAACCACACCGGGATAATAAAAAAAGGAGACGAGAACAGGGCGCACCATGGGCGCACTCGCAACTAACATTAATGACCCACCTCTTATATACTCGTGGCAAACTACATAGTCACTCCTACATCCGGTGTAGCCTCCTTCGCAAACAAAAAACACAACAACAAAGAACGTACTTGTTCGCCGATAACGAGACGGATGTGTCACTACTACAATCTTTTTTTTTCTTGTGTTATTTGAAAGGCCTCGTGTAACACCCTAGATATCCGATCGATACACCTGGCCAACATTCTCGTGTTACCAAATGACGGTGTACTACATGATGCAGTTTGTAGCAAGGTGTCCTGATGGAGCAGAGTCGTGTGGCCGCTGCATGTTTGCGCGCGCGATAATTAAAACGTCTGGCCGATGTACGTCTTTCCGCATCACATGGGAGTTTCCATGTACCACTCCCGTGGCGTATTTTGTTGACGTGTTACGATGCTTCGTATCACACGGATCTGTAGCCTTCCGGGGATTGTTGATTTTGCGGGATAGTAGCGTTAGCTTATTTGACGCAGGAAAAACAACGGGTACATTGTACCGGTCAGCTACCTTTTTTTAGATTTTGGGTTAATGAGTGGGCGTATGGGATGACCCAACACCTCCTAGAGAACAAAGCCATAGTGCTGATAGAGATGTCGCCATCAGAGAAGGCCAACGCTGGGCACAGATTGGACACGACGATTGCGTCAACGTTCAGCAATACGTAATA
>JAZHYW010028849.1:0-14303 GCA_037355805.1 Ixodes ricinus | reverse complement strand
TAAGTACGTTCCTGAGCAGGAAGGAGTACGAACTATCTGGCACAAAAACGTTCATTTTGCGGGAGGAATATCAAAGTCGTCAAGTTGCGGCAATTCTTCTCACAGAATACTATAATTCACTTGACGGTCAGCGCTTTCTGCACTTCGCGCCCCCCCCCCCAGAACGGCGAGCTCTGATTGGTATGATGGGTGGGTCTACCTAAAGCTAGCCGACTTTGTCTACACTGCCCTCGTGAAACACGTACGAATACAACAGCCAAACGCCGGACGCCGGCGCTCTGCAGCGTTCGATGTGATGGCACACGTAGATACTGAAAATTGTAAGCAGAATCGAACCAAGTGAACCGGGCATAACAAATCGGTGATGGCCACTGGTAACAATAATCTACATCTCCTTGTATGTACTGTTTACACCGAGCGTACTTACCCCAACCCACCTTCAAACTTAAAAGTATTTTGAGGCCTGCACCTACTTCTTATCGCAATTACTGGGTGGACGTTTGGTCTACGGGCGTTGTCGTTTGAGAAAGCAAACAGCAAGCAGAAACGTTCGAAAGAGCAGACGACAGTTCGAACGATCAGGCAACCGTTTGAACTTGAAGACGTACTCAACGTAGTCCGCAGGTGGTCCGCACAACTTAGCGGTTTTCCGCTTTCACGTTGGAACGAAACAAATAAATCTCACTATCACAAGCATGCGTGAATTCAACCCAAAGTGCTTGCCGAACAAGCAATCGTGGTCCGTCGACGTCTGGTTTTTATTTTTCACGGCACCTATCAACGCTCTCGGACGAACCGAGCAGGCAGAAAACACATGAAGACTGACCTTCAAACCTTTTTCACTCTTTTGGTACAGCCCCAGTCGCGGCGTTTTGACGAGAAGACAGGTTCTTGTCCGGTTTCTTCCATAAACAACACAGCAAGGCACGTCCCGCATGGTGACTTCCACCCACGGCCCCAGATCGGAAGTGCGCCCGACGCGCCACCACCGCGCTGTGACGTTGGAGCTGAGTTCGTAAGACGTCACAGAGCCGTGACGTAACAGAGCTGAGATCACGTAACGGAATATAGGAGCATGCTCTATGTTGCGTTACGTGATCACGCTTGCTGCTCTACACTCACGGGCAGCGAGCGGTAGTCACGTCATCAAATGGAGGTGCATGGTTGATTAGTCCGGCGAGCACTTAGCTCCCACCGCACCATCAGTTTAAAAGTGAACTGTGTATAGGAGAATACAATCTATTCCGCTGATTTGTATTATGCAACGCAGCTACAGCACCATACCTTCCTCTATCGGCGTGGACAGCCCGCATCCGAGACAACGCGTGCGCATCTCGTTGTCGCTCTTTCGTTGCTGCGCCGAATGAGAGGCCTGCCGCTCGACGCACCGAGATAGCGGATTTGCCAAGACAGCCAAGACGGCTGTCTCCGTCTTCTCGAAGGATATTCACGACGACAGATGGCGGCAGCCTCCCCTCACAATTTAAATGTCCAACGGGCACTGAAGCTTCCACCGCGTTGTCCGCTTAGTGGTGAACGAAATATACAGGGTGTTTCACGAAACGTGGACGAATTCAAAATTGCGAAAAGTACGCATCGCAACAAAGAAAGGCTTGTGTCGTTTTGACCCTGGACCAGGGGCCTATTTAGGAAAATTATTAAGGTCCGGGATAATTAGATTGTTAATTATTTTTGCGTAATTTACTATTTTAATATTGTGCTTAAGGGCATGGTTTCTATTAGAAAATTGTTCAGCATCATCGAACAACACTAAATTAACAAATTGCAGAACGATGGAAGGAACGCACAGCATTTTACGGCTTTCTGAAAAACCGCATAAATTCGACGGGTTTTAAGTTTCGGTTTGCAATCGGAGCGCATTTCGGCCCCGACGGCACCGCGCCCCGTGGAGAAACAGTGCAACCAACCTCTGCTGCGCTGTCCTGGCGCATTGCAGCAGTACAGCAGAGGCTGGTTGCACCATTTCTCCACAGGGCGCGGTGCGGTCGGGGCCGAGATGTGCTTCGATTGCAAACTGAAACTTAAAAACCCGTCGAATTTGTGCGGTTTTTCAGAAAGCCGTAAAATGCTGTGCGTTCCTTTCATCGTTCTGCACTTTGCTGATTTGGTGTTTTTCGATGATGCTCAGCTATTTTCTAATTGAAACCACGCCCTTAAGCACAATATTACAAAAGTTAATTACGCAAAAATAATTGACAATCTAATTATCCCGCATTTTAATAATTTTCCAAAATAGGCCCCTGGCCCATTACCTAATCGACACAGTCTTTTTTGTTGCGACGCGTAGTTTTCGCAATATCGAATTTGTCCACCTTTCACGAAACACCCTGTATACAGTAAAGTATTCGCGATTATTTTTCTTTCAGAAAACCGAGCTTGTACGTCGACCCTCAGGTACCCTTCGCTAAACTCGAGATCATCAGCTTGGGATTATTTCGAGGTCAAACGTTTCGAATCTCAACACTGGACAAGGGGTAGCATTAATCGATGAGTACAGGGTCGCCTCCCGCCGAAAAGAGGGAGAGAAAGAGAGAAGGAAGCGCTGCGTGATCCTCGGCACTTGCACCGATGCCCCAAGTCCCGATTCTGAGAACTCCGACAGGTGTGCTATGGGAAGCGTGGGAGATTTCGCCTTTCTACGAAGGTATTGGGCAGGAGATGAAACTATAGGGGCGCTCCGACCCGTTTGTTGTCCCCACATTTCGGTGTTTACTCAACACAAGCCCTGTGCACATGCCGACTGGCCTTGTGGTAATGTCCGTGTCATCTTCTACAATAGAGCACGGGGCACAGTGTAATGTAAAAAATACTAACAATCAACGAAGTGACGTTAAGTGCCGGATCTATCCCGAAAGCAGTCGTGAGAAAATGCGAGCTTGACCATCTTCGGCTTTTGTGCTGAGCTTGGCACCGTGCATGCTGCATTGTTCATGCAGGCTGGAGTGGTAACAAAAGAGCCCCTCCTCCCCCTCACCGGAGAACACGAATGCCAGCCGAACACTGACGACGCATTTGGTTATGTCGGCCGAACGCTGAGTCATTGCATTTGTTGTCCCCATCCATGTAGTTCTAAAGTTAACCGCTTGGGGGCGTAACGGTCTGTCCTCCTCCAAGGCCCCTGTATACGGAAAGGTAGCGCAAACCATTGTCTGAAATAGGGAAGAGAAATTTCTCCTCGCCGATGCCCTTTCCCTCTCAAAAGTTCTCTTTCCCCTCGCTTCAATTGGATCTGGCGCGACACGTGACCGTTGTCTTCCCATGATCCCGCGCGATTCTGTCGTCTGCTCGAAACCAGCGCCATCACTGGGCCAGGCGTAGCGGCGGCTCCGTTGTTCGCGGCCCGGCCGTAGGTTTTGTTATATTTTACCACAACCTCGGCGGCAACGCGATGCCATCATGCTGCGCTATAGATTGCACAAACAGCATTGCGACAGGAAATAACCTTTTTTGTCGTCCCAACGGGAAAGGAAAATCCTCAACGGCGAAGACAATGGCTCCGCCGGATCGGTCGGAAAAGTTTCGAGTGCCTCCGAGGGAGACTTTGCGATGTAAGTCATTGTCAATGAATCGTATTACCTGTCTCTTTCGGTCTCGCCGATGAAGATCGCGTAGTACGATCATGAGACGAGACAAACATGGAACTATATTACCAGCACGAAGGACTTAGACACGTCTTTTCGCGCGTATTTATTCATAGAAACTGACTCGCTCACTCTTAGCTCGCTTGCATTGAGTCGGCCGAGTTGAGAACGATGCGTGAGAGACTAGGGTGCCACTAAAATAAAAAGGGTTGTAGTGTTACCCCGTGCATCTTGCGTCAGTGAAAGGAGAGTCACCAACAATTGAGCACCTCGCGATTTTGTTTGTGCAACATATTTCCGTGATCGGTACTTCACAAATGGCAACTAAAGATATGCGATGCTGCATTTATTTTTCAGGATCACTTCACGAACGATCAGTTTGTGCCAGTGATCTTGGCAAAGACTGGCCTCAAGAAACTCAAGCCATATGCAGATCCTTCCATTTTTTTCACACCGACCTCTTCCGAATGTGCAATATTTTGCCTTGTAGCAATAAATATTTTCATGACTTCATCTTTGTATGTGATTTGTCTTCTGTGATTTATAAAACATCAATTATTGACAATAACAAAATTGCTCTTGTATTCAAAAGGCGTTGCTGAAGGATCCCTCTGTCTTCGTTTTGTAACTCACAAAGTAAGGTACGCCCGTGGGTGTGCGGCAAGGCTTATGCTCTTCGAGAGTGAACTCAAGGGTCTACCTTGCGCGTGAGAACGTCAAAATACTAATATATGTGTAAAATGAGAAACGTGCTGGCAAGGCAACCGAGCACACGCAATTTTTCATTTTAACGGAGGGGATACAAGTGAGTGTATTTGATTATTTGACGGGTAGTTTTATGCACGAGGCGCGTAAACAGCAGACGTCGCATATTCCTCCGCTCGCATGAGCACAGTTGAAGGTAGTATTCGACGCTTATAAAATGTGTATGAAAAGTGTATGAAGTAAACCAAGCTGCTGAATTGACAAAACGATCGGTGATGCTAAACATTACCGAAAAGTCTTGTTTTACACGATGCATAGTGGTGTCATTTATTTGCTTAACTCCAGCGATGCCGATTTTTCAAATGCACTTTGTTCAAGATACTAAAACGTTTTAGTAGAGCGTACGCTAAGGATTGCGAGCCTTGCGGGCGTGTGCCCAATTCATGCTCAAAGCGACGGCACGAGCTCCCGCTAGCAACGCAGTCCTTGGCCACGAAACTCTATTTAGACGCAGGGAGAGGTGCATTTTATCGTGTGCCTGCTCTCAGCTTTTGCTGCAATAAACAGGTAAACGAGATATATTTTAGCAGTGCATGCCGATGTTCCAAAAAACTCAACTGCTTTTTTTTATTATTATTCGTTTGCGTTTAGCGAAATTGGAGAAAGCTTGTCTTCACGCCCGAGCGATTCTAACTCTGCTCGTGCTACTACATTTGCCGATAGCAGACTTGTACCGTACGCATTACAAGTAATCAAATTACTTGTAATCGATTACTTTTTGGAGTAATTTTGTAATCAGTTGATTACTTTTATTAGACAGTAATTACAAGAGTAATCTGATTACTTTTTGAAGTAATAAAATTACTTGTAATCGTTACTATTTTTCCACGGGACCCCCCCCCTCCCCCGGCACACGCCGGTTTTTTCTAAAATGACAAAAATAAAATTTGCTTTTTTTTTTCGAACGGAAACAAAAAAGATTTTTGCGGAGCTTAGGAAACAAGGTCAATCCCTTTCTATGTACAGTTTTGTGGAATGTCCGTCTTTTTTTTTTTTTCGAGCTGGGATTGGAAGTAGGAAGCCACAGGGAAGCCACAGTGCGTGACAAAGGCCACTCAGGGCGAAGTTTGAGGGAGCAGAATGTAGCTTTGTAAGTCCTTCGTTCAAACTAGCCTTCTCACGCACACACACACAGAAATTAAAAAAAAATCCTGCTTAGGGTACCTACTCGCAGCCCGTAGGAGAACCAGAACCGAAGAATGCCTAGAGCGGATGCAAAATATAACAAAGCCATTTGAAATATTTCCTTATTTCCCCTCCGTGGTCTTTGTGACAAGCAATGTTTCGAGTTGAGAAGTGGTCGGGGCGATCTCTTTCGCTAATGGATACTACACATGATACGTTTCAAATCCTGGAGCTGCTGCTCTTTTGTATAACATGCGAGCTCATCCACATGTGAATAATAAAATGAGTGACGCAAACTTTGAGCGACAACCCTTGCTCAAGCTTAACAGAATCTAGAACCCCCCCCCCCACACACACACACACTGGCGAACGCCCAAACCATTAAACTTCTTCAAACGAATTCTACGCTTGTGTCCGTATTGTGAAGGTGCAACGACCACGAAGAGGGAACCCTTTTTTCTTCTTCAATACTTGTGCAAATGTGAAATATAGGTTGGAAGTAGTTCATTGTTATGAGCGCTAAAGATGTAAGTCTTCACACAATAAAGTAATCGGAAAAGTAACGATTACTTCTTTAAGTAATGTCCAATTACTTTTGCCGTCGAGTAATCAAGTAATCTAATCGAATACTTTTTAGCCAAGAGTAATAGTAATTGTAATCGATTACTTTTTTTAGTAACGTGTACAAGACTGGCCGATAGAGACGTCTTCCCGAACTTTATAACTCCAATAAAGGTGCACAAACGCTAGTTTCTTCATGTTAGAAAACAAAACTCTCTTTATATTAGAAAAAGAAAATCTAGTCCGCTGTATCCAATAACATGAACGGCCAGGCACCCGGTTGTGCCCGGCACACAGGCGCGCGCCGTCGCGCGCGTTGCGGGCCCAGCTCAGACATGGCGGCGGGGGGCGTGGCGCGGACATAGGGCGAGGAGGATTGCCGCCGATGGAAAGGAGGAAAACGAGGGGAGAGGAGGAATTGCGCTACCTTTCCGTATACAGGGGCCTTATCCTCCTCCCATAGCCGCAAGGTTCGCCATATACACCGTTCCAAGTAGGTCGATGCAGAAAGGGAAAAACACTCTCGAACCAGAGCGCTGCGCCAACGCTCCGCTTACCCTTTCCCTCGAAAGCTCGTCTGCTTCACGGAGTGGACTGTTAGAAAGCACGTGCGCAGTGTACGGAGGCATGTTGTTTCGACAATGTTAGACGCCGCTTTGATATTGTAGCGTGTTTTCGCGCGTGACATGGCCTATGCAAGAAAAGAATCGACCGGGCAGCACTGTGCTGTGATTAGTTGTACAAATAAAAAAAAAAGAAAACGTGAAATAAACGCCGATTCAGTGCGCAAGACCCACGATGTCAAACAGGATGAATGTGGGTGCGGACCGAAAGGTAAGCGGAGGGCGGCTTAGATATTGAAAAAAGAAAACAGTTCCGTGACTCCTGGTCCACTGATTTAATAACTCTATTTTTCTTCAGGTGGTAATTGGTAGGCGACGCCTGGTGCGGAACGAAAATGCGCCGCCGAAATTGAAGCGTCGGGTATGCGTAATTCGATCGTTTGTGGGGGTTTCTGAAATTGTCAATTTACCATGAATACGTTAGTGCGAATGGCCGAACGCTTCAATTACTTGCAGAAAATGGAAAACAACAGCAACACCCGCGATATCCACGCAGCATCGACATCTTTTGGCAACAAGCTGTCTTTACCTGGTCAACTCAAAATTGAAAAAAAAAAAGAAAGGTTGGCATGGCTGCCAATCTTTCTTTTTCTTGCTGGGAAAGTTTGGAAATGGAAGGAAGACGGAAAGGGGGGGGGGGGTAGTTTTGGTCTGACGCCGCTGTGCACAGCAAGACTGGGCACAGAGCTCAGACTTTGGCTTAGCTTTGTGGTAGACTCTCCAACACGCCGCGACACAGTTTGTGCACAAATAATTTTCACGCGAGGCGATTACAGAGAGGCACATCAATGCACCAATATTGTGACAGTAAATTCTAAATCAGAAAAAAAATAAACAGATCCATCGCACTTGCTACCTGTACTCGGTATTTATATATCGATTCATATTTGAATTTGAGGTTTCTACTATTTCAATTAAAGCAGACGTCGAAGCGCACGTCTGAGCCGCTAACCGCGCAGTTTGTTCAAATGTTCCCGGCGCCCCCAAGCTGCGACAACTCGAGTTCAGCGCAAATTCACATGCCGTAATTCGTGCCATCCTGGCTTCGTTCAATCCTCAATTTCACTAGCGATCCTCAATTTCACTAGCGATCCTCAATTTCACTAGCAATCCCCAATTTCGCTAGCGATCGAAACGCCGAGTACGGTTTAGGAGCGACGACTGCCCCAGAAGCGCGCTAAAAATTACCCATAAAAAACGCCAGGAAAGCAGGATGCACTTTTCCCCATGCCTGACATACTGATTAGGATAGTGCACGCTTTCCTCCATGGACGAAGACAATGAGCCGAGGACGCCGAATGCGGCAGCCGTGTCGGCAGAAGCAGCTGCGATCGGTGTGACTCGGTGAGCAGGGTAACAGTCCAGTAATGGCGGTCGGTCATTCGGGCGGGTTCAGATTCTCCCAAATGCCCGGATGCAGGTAGGCGGCGCTACACTCGTTAAAATGGCGCCGGCCAGGAAGCCCAGCTTGGAACGGTGTATAGGAGTGCCGTGGAGTGCGGGCATGATTGTCGCGGCCTTTGCAGAAAAGCGTATTCAAAAGGGCAAGAAAGTCATTTCAACGATTTTTGGACCTTTTGGCGAATATGTGCTGCCACCTAGACACGCGACTGGGTTCGAGACTAAGCGGACAGAAAACAACGCGCGCGCAGGGCCTCGCCCACCCGTTCTACACCCAAAACGTCAGCTACATCCTGTTCACCCATTGAGGAGCTGTGACCTAGATACGGCTCCCCCAAACTCGCCTTTGTCCCCATCGTGCGTAATCTTCTGCCCCAAAGTCGACACGAAGAAACCACCTTCCCTCTCTCCTCAGCCAGAAGTAAGAGAGAGGATACTGAAACCGTTTACTGTTGCCTCCAGTCATTTTCCGTGTCACATTTATTTCTTCGAAATTCTCGGTCTGTCCACCAACTCACCAGATGACTTCAGTCAAGAGGTGTGGCGGACCCCAACCATTTTAATAAACGTTTCCTTATCTGCTCTGTCCACCAACTCAACCCTCTGACGTCACATCGCTGTGGTGACGCTGCTGTTAAGTACCGCGCATGCGCAGACGCTTCCTCTCACCCAAGTCTGCTTTCTGCGCACGCGCAGTGCCCACGCATAGCCCACATCTGGTGTGGGGAAACGCGTGTTTGTTTGTAAACAGTAAATATTTCTATATTTCTATTTCTATATTTCTTTCGTTCCGATACCTCAGATACCGCCGATAACAATACCCGATAACGCGCTCAAAGACGGCGGCACACTATTGGGTAGCGTAATCGGAGTCATCGGAACGATCTTTTAAAATTCTCCAACATAAAGCAAGGTATGGGTCCGGCGCAGCGTTACCAAAGGTACAGGTGTGAGACCGTAACTCAAGGCGTTGGAGAGCCGCACGGGAAGGTAAAGTCACCGGATCCTGAAAGGCATGTGCCATGGCCTTCCCTGTCTGCTAGCCGGACGCAAGCAATTACTATATATCATACAGACGACAAAACCACGCAAGGTGACCGGCTCATCGGTCTTACAGTTGCCATGGCAATCGCCATTTTGGTCCCTTCAAATCCTCGAAACTCCAGGGGTTGTTCTCAACCAGTCGTGCCAAGGTCGCTATGGAGCATCATCGAATACTGAAAGCGTTCTTCGCCAACATAAGCGTCTTCTGCACTGCGTTTGCGATCATCTTATCAACCACACTTATCTACGCATATCTATACATCTATATTGCTCTTCTCATCATGACAGAGTTATTCTTCAATGCCTCCAACCACCGATGTGGTGGCTGTATACGAAGATGTACGCTTGTATCGCCGGTGTGTGCAGATAGCAATATCTCGGGACACGAGAAACGTCTTTCTAGAAAGCTACCCGTCACCAGCGAATTTAAATAGGCACTTCATCAATAATAGGGAGGTTACGGAGAAACTGCTCATGCCATGAAGCAAGAGGCCGAACACGGGAGAGCTGGCGCTACTCTCCGAAGAGCCGGTGACTCTAGGGAAGGTACAGGTGCAAGAGCGCAACCTGTAGGAATTCGCGTACCGCCGCCGATACGCCGTTCCCCACGTGGTCCGTCAACAACCAGAGTCCAGCCTGGTTCTTTCACGGGAGCGGGATTCCGCTCCCCGTTTATTGGTACATAAAAACGCAACGCTACAAAACACTCAATCTATACTACAAACACACGCGACATTACTCAAATATTTACAAACGTACGTTAAGCCCAAAGCTTAACACAAAGAGGGCCTCTAGGCCTCGTGTCCCGCTATTGCCCGAGAGCAGTTGCTAGCACTCGCCTTTCTTGAGCGCCGGCCGGAATCCTAAGAGACTCTTGCCTCCCGGTTACCCGACAATATCGACCGATGGGCGAGGAGGTTTTCTCCTCGCCCGCCATGGGGGCGCCTGCAGCGCCATCCAGTGGCTAGGAGAGAAAGCGGCCCGTCGGGAGCCGAATTCGAGATCCCGATCGACCCCGCGGCGACACGACCATGTGATCGTGTCTGAGGCGAGGCAACTAAATAGCTGCCCAGCGGCCAAGACGGCTAAATGGTTTGATAGGCGCCCTCGTGAATGCACGGTGCGCCATACTCCCCTCTCCTAAAAATCGAAGTACGCCGGGATTCCGACGTACGGCTAGGCTGCTCGGGAACACCGTCGCTTTGTTTGGCCTGGAAACCCCCACACGCACACCCACACCACTGGTCCCATGGGTCGTCCTCACTGAGGTCCATCAGTTCGCCTGAGGCCTGGGGTTCGCGGCCACCGCACACCTCACAGTAGACTGTGTCGACTTCGGCTTGGCGGCGGCCTCCGGGGCAACGGGGTCCTTGAACAGTGTGCCTGGCCACCATGAGACTGGCCCCCCATGGAGTGGTGCACCGGAGAGGGACTGTGGTTGTGACCCAGCTGTGACGGCCCTCCCGGAGCGATGCGGGGCTGGAAGTTCAATGTCATTGAGAACTGCACCCCGGCGTCCTGCGTGGCGTCGCGGACGTCCAACGAGGCTCCCCAGCTGTGGTTCCGGCCGGGGAATACGCTGCCCGAAGATGAAGAGTTGAGCCCAGGCTGGTGTTCGTCCGAACGGCGACTCATCCTTTCATCGTCTCCCAGGAGAGGACCATTCGGTGCACACCGAGGTTGCGTCTCGAGGCAGCAGCCGCAGGGCCGATGACAGTTTACCAGCCGAACGCCGTGCGCAAAAATAAAAACATTGAAAGCAAGAACAAAACAACAAAAAAAACACTGAGGGTTCCGAGGCACCCTTTCCCCCATCCACAAAGAAAAGAAAAGAAAAAAAACAATGCCGGGAACGCCGATCGGTCGTCACTCTTCTTCCCTTTCCCGGCCACGCACTCTGCGAGGTTCCGATCCCATCGGGTTGCCTCCGGCTACGCGTGTTGTAGCTGTGCCGCGGTGGTCCCAGGAAATCCTGAGATCGTTGGTGCCCGCGAACGCCCTTTGCGGCCGCTTGACCGGCTCATCCCCTTCCCTGGGGAAAAAGGGTTTCAGTTCGCCGATGTGAACTGTCCCGCGGACGAGATCAGAATTCTGGTCCCTCAGCGTGTATGTCAGTCGGGACCTCTTGGAATCGATGACGAAGGAGCCAACCCACTTGGCGGCCAACGCCGCCGAGAAGAACTTGCTCGCATCGCTCTGAACGTGACTTCGCCGAAGAACGGTGTCGCCCACCTCGAACTGCGCATCGCGGTGCGCTTTGTCGTAGGTGTTCTTCTGCTCCCGCGCGCGCGAGCCCTGTTTCCGCGAGCGGCGTCCAGCGCCGCGACAGTCGCTCCTTGTACGCGTCGCGAAATCCTCGTGCGAGGGCACCGCTCTGGCCGCGCTCACAGGACGCGGATTGGACTTCCAAGCGCGCGCGTCCCCAGTTTCAATGCGATGTTGCACCTGCTTGGTGCAGCCCGGCTGTTCGGTGAACATTTCGTCAAAGTTGTGCAGCAAAGCCGCCAACCTCTCTCGCTCTGGTCGGGACAGTCCATCGGCATTGGCCAACGGGTGGCCCATTGCGTCGCAGTGCGCGACGGAGCTCGGTGCTGGGTGGCTCATGGCGTCGTCGCGGTCAGTTCTTTCCTGTTCTGTCGCTTTTCCCAGCGCTGCCGCCATGGTCCCCGTAGAACTTTCTCGGAAACTCGAAAGGGGCGCCTGTGCCCCCTCTCGGTACCCACCACCTGCCACGTCAATGATGATGCCGGTGTTGGCCAGGAAATCCCGTCCAAGAATGATGGGCACCGTCAGCCCGGCCAAATGGACGAACCGCTGTCTCTGCGCGCGTTGATTCCAACGTACCACGAGACGCACTGCTCCCCTCGATGTCGTCGACCCACAAGCCAACTGGAAAGTGGTCTCCCCATGCCTCACCCGAACGGACTTCTGTTGGAGATGCCTGAGGACCTCGTCCCCAATTAGCGACGCACTAGCCCCGCTATCCAGAAGGGCTGCGAAGTCCTTTCCCGCCACTGTCAGGGAAATAAATGGGGCCGCGGTGCGTGTCGCTGTCCCGACTCGATACGCCGTTGGCACGCACACCGTCGATGGGATGTCGGGGACCCGCTCGTTGGTCTGTTTCGCCGCCGATAACTTTATCGGCGGCCTCCTCCGTTTCCCGAAATCTCCCTTGTGCAGTCGCGCCTATAGTGCCCGATTTCGTGGCACCGAAAGCAGCGGCCTCGCCAACCTGGGATAGAGTTCTCCCCAGTGGGACGTCCGATGCGCTCACCCCTTTGTGGCAGCGGGTCGGCGGCAGTCTGCTCCTGTGCTGCGGCGATCCGTGGTGCGCCAGTCGGCCGGAATTCCGTCGAGTGGACGGCCGCGCTCCTTCCTAGGAGTGATCCTGGTTCCAAGGCGTCGTCCGTGAGCTCCCAGGGAATTCCGCTGGGCTCACCGCTGGCCGCCGCCATTGCGGCCTCCCCCGTCGATAGCCACGTGGCACCGGCCCGTGCCAAGCGCATCGGGGTTCAAGCGTGTCGGTCGGTGCTGGGGGAAGGTGGTACCTGCGCTCCGCCAGTATGTCGGCCTGAACCCTGCGAGCCTCATGTGCGAGCTCACTCAGACTTCCGAATGGGCGCCCACGCAGATACCGCGAAAAGGTGGGATGCGCCTGCCTCACCACCCGCTCGACCTGCTCCTGGTCCGTAGCATTCGGATCGGCGATCTGCAGGAGTTCCTGCATCGCCCGCAGGTACTCGGCGAAGGGCTCAGCGGGAGCCTGCGTTCTTTCCTCCAGTTCCCTGCGCATTCTTGGCAGGTAGTCTGCCGGCAAGAATTCTTGTCGGAAGAGGGCCGTGAACTCGTCGAGTGTTCCGGCTGACTCGCCCACAAGGCGATGCCACGTGGCCGCCGGGCCTACGAGAGCCACCGGCAGAACCCTGCCTAGCGTCTCCTTCTCGGTCAAGCCGGTAGCCTTCCGATATCGCTGGATTGCCAGCAAGAAGTCGGTCGCGCTCATAGCTCGATCGCTGTGTCCGCTGTACTCCGGCACCGGAATACGGATGAGGGTTTTCGGCGTTTCCCTCTGCATGCTCTGTAAGGCGTGCGCGAACGCCGCAACCAACGCCGTGGATTCACGGGACATCTCCGTGCTTTGCGGCATAGACACCACCGGCGACACCGTCGGCGTGTCCGGACTCAGCGCTGCGGTCATCGCCGCGGAGTTCCGCTCCGCCAGCCCCGTCGACGTCGCGACGTCGGCCAAAAACATTAAATCTGTGAGGGCGAAATTACCCGTGGCCATCTCGAACACTTGTTTGGACGTACCCTTCTCACCTTCGCAGTGCCGCGGTATAGACCCGCCAACCAGGGGGACCGCACCGCGTAAACTTTCACGCAGTGTCGTCGACGGACGTTGCGACCGTAATTACGGCTCGCCTGCCCCAACGTTGATGCGCCATTTGTGGGAATTCGCGTACCGCCGCCGATACGCCGTTCCCCACGTGGTCCGTCAACAACCAGAGTCCAGCCTGGTTCTTTCACGGGAGCGGGATTCCGCTCCCCGTTTATTGGTACATAAAAACGCAACGCTACAAAACACTCAATCTATACTACAAACACACGCGACATTACTCAAATATTTACAAACGTACGTTAAGCCCAAAGCTTAACACAAAGAGGGCCTCTAGGCCTCGTGTCCCGCTATTGCCCGAGAGCAGTTGCTAGCACTCGCCTTTCTTGAGCGCCGGCCGGAATCCTAAGAGGCTCTTGCCTCCCGGTTCAGTGTTGCCAGATGGTCCCACAAAAAATCGCCAAACGACTGGGAGGTATAGCCCAAATATAGCCAAAGCCGTAAAACAAATATAGCCCAAAATAGCCAAGACTAAAAACAATGATTTTTAAGCCTTATATTGACAATTTCTCACACTCATACAATACACGTTACAATCTCTGTTTCAACCCTCAGATGCACCACCTTTTGTGTACATTATGTTATTTGTGAATTTTTACAAAAAAGCTTCGGAATGATGAAAATCCGTATAAAACTGGCCCTTCCTTCGTAGGTTTTCAGAAATACAAAACACACAGACAGCTTTATTCTGAAGGCCGGGAGATATGATCATACAGTAAAAGAACGAAATACAGAAGCAGAACAGTCAGAGCACTGGATGTTTCAAACCAGAACCCCAATATCTTA
>JAZHYW010028847.1:0-11137 GCA_037355805.1 Ixodes ricinus | reverse complement strand
TCGGAAACGAACCAGTCAAACAACCAACAAGGGGAACATACCAAACTAAACAAATCGTTGCCGATGGTTGTTGCATATCTGGTAGATTACTTTTATTAACCAAACAGACAGATGTTGAAGGCTTTTAAGCATTTAGGACTAGATTTGTTAATGGTCTGTGGTGAAACATTTACTTATTTATTTACAACTCCTTCTCCGTGTCGGTACAAAAAAGTATTAATTGAATTTAATACAAAACCTGGACCATTAAAAACGATTATATTTGCACGATAGCATCAATACTAACACATTTTTTAACGAAAGTCATATATTGTACACAAACTAACCAATAACACTTCAAATAATGTAGAAAACTTAATGGAGTGTTTGAATTTCCAATTTCCTGCGAATGAAATATCTCAAGTAAGAAATAAAGCTCGCTCCCGAGGAAGAAATGATGTTCAGGTTAACCTTTTTAGTCTGGGTGATCCATTAACATAACGATTCTGTTGGGGCGGCTAAAATCTTGGCAACAACCCTAATAACCTGTCATCGCCCCATTGTCATCGACCACTGCTCTTATCCGTGATGTTAAGGAATCAAAGACCTTGCCAATAGTCTGGTTCGTTCCGGAGGTTCTCCCACTCCTCGTGGACAACACGCCACAGTTCGTTGGCAGTGGCGCTGTAAAGAGGACACCACACCATCGTTGTCTTTATGCACCTCCAAACAAGTTCACTTATGTTGAGGTCGGCACCCTTCAAGGGCAGTGGGAGCATGTTGATTCAGCGACCTTCCAGGAGGTCGCGGACTTTGTGAGACGTGTGAACTGGACACAAATCGTGTTGAAGCACGAAGTTCGTGTCGGGGAATGGGTCCTCGAGGGTGTAGGGAATCTTGACGTAGTCAACTATGTCACAATATTTGTGACACGTCATTATTCCCCCAATCCTAAACATTAAACACTGTCCCAAGCCCCTCTCGAGAAATAGCACCCCAGACATTGACAACACTGCTGTCACTAGGGGCGACTTGCCACAGAAGATGAGGGTGGTATCTGTAAAAAGACCAAATTGCCTACTTGTTAATTGAAGAAACAATAAAATCTAGTGCCGTTTTAGCTAGAAATAGAGGTCTTGAAAGGAACTAGTTTATTACAGGCAGTAGTCGGTTCGCCACACTAGAAGCTGCTGGTCATAGCGAGTCGTAAACATAGATGCGTCGGTCAAGATCACCTGTCCGCAGTCCACGTTCTGTGATCGACTGCAAAGCAAAGGAGGGCGCGCTTTTTGTTTTCGTTGATGAGCTGCTTCTGGGCAGAGGATCGGCAATACAGTCCTGTTTCAGCAAACCCGTGCTTCACCGTGTGGTCGGAGACGGTTATGCCGACTGTCTCTGGGACTTCATGCATGACTGAAAAGGATTAACAGTCGCAGCAGCAAGAAGTTACCTAAGCCAAAAAGTAACTGTTAAGGTCGCAGTTACCTCTGCCAAAAAAGTAACTCTGTTACAGTTACTGAGCTTCCAAAAGTAACTTGTTACAGTTACTGTAACAAAGTAACATTGTTACTTTTCTATTACTGTGTAAAACGGTAAGTAATAGATTACAAACCAAATGATAGATTTTATTCAATAGAAACGTAGGAAGGCATGTGGGTAGTCAAAATGGCTCAGGGTAAAAAAAGGGCAATCATTCTGAAGAAAACACAACAAAAATAAATAAATTAATTGAAACACTGTTCGCTTCCTGCACCACATGGAGACTCTTTCACTCAAAATTAAGGGGACAAAAAACTCCAATCGTCTCAATAAAAAAAAAAAAAAGGCAGCGTCGTGCACTTCCTTTGTTAAAAGAGAAGACCTATTTGGGGTGTAGAGTGTACAACACGAAAGTTGTCAACAAGACAGTTTTTTTCTAGACACGAAAACAGAAAGTTGGGGATAAACGAGACATGACTAAGAGTAAAAGACCCCACATGAAGGCCCCAGATTGCCGCACAATTCAGATGTTCACCCACGCGAAGGGAGTGAGCCAGCATAGATGAAGAAGACAAGCTTCTGTCCTCAACCGCTGTGGGTGCCAGCTTCCTTTCTTTCCCTGTGTCACTATGGGTGCCCCATTCTCGGTGTGCCCCTCTGTGTTGGTCTTTCTTTACGAGGGTAGGCCAGCTCCCTCCACGGCGGAGGTCTGATCGCCAGTTTCTTTTTCTTTCTTTTTTATCTTCGTTTCACTGCGGTGCTTATACGTAAGCTAATAACCTCAAGATGTAGAAATAGTTTTAAGAAATCACCTTAACGAGTGTTGCTGTCCAACATTTTTTTTATATAAAAAAGGTATTTGCTGTTACAGTTATTGTGTAAAAAAGTAAGTGTTACAGCTACAAGTTCCTCTAACTGAAAAGTAACTAGTTACAGTTACAAGTTACTGAAAAAATAACTAGTTACCGGTAGCGCGCTACTAGTAACTACTCACTGCCCAAGACTGCTTCTATATTACGCATTTACGAGCCAGTATTATCACAGCTGTTTTGAAACAATAAAAAGCCATAAACTGCCGTCTGTCCTAAATTATCGGCAGTCAACTGTATCGGGTTTATAGCTAGCTGTTGTGAAAATGGAAATAAGCAATCGTTGTTGGGCTTGTTTCTCTTATGTTTCATTTCATACCATGCATTTTCAGAGACCTTGCTGACACAGTTCGTTGGCCAGATGCCCGGACTGTATGGGGAGACTGCCATGACGTTCAACGTGCATCAGTTGACACACCTCTCCTCTACAGTGCGGCGCATGGGGCCCTTGTGGGCCAACTCGGCCTTCCGGTTTGAGGACGGCAATGGCCGCTTGCTGAAGCAAGTAACTGCTGCAAAAGGAGTGCCGCAACAAATTGTAGAGCGGGTGGTTATGCGGCAGGAATTGGAGACCCTGCTGGCGGCAGACTTTCTCCCGGCGGCGGTAAGGCTAAAGTGTCAGCGCGTCTTAGGATACGAGCCCCTCAGGAGAGCCACACATGTTGAGGGAGTATGTCTCCTGGGGAGGGGCACGCCAGTTCAAAGGTTTTCCCCTGCAGAAACTGCAGCAATGACTGCCAGAGTTGGCTTTTGCCCTTCAGATGCGTTGGAGCACGAGCGCTTCATTGTGAACTCCCAGGTGTATGAGAGCACGCAGTACAGGAGGGCGAAAAAAGCAATTCTACAGTAATTTCTTGCCATGATGGCAGTGTTGTAGTGATTTTGAGGGCTCTCCATGTAGATTACATGAACATGGAGCGCTGCATCCTCCTGTGCACGCCACTTGAGGAGCGGGAAGTGCAGAACTCAGTCTTCCCATTTTATATTGTGAAGACAAGCAGACCAGGACACTCTGTAGTAGCCGTCTTACCCGAGGACATGCGCAGTGCTTGTTTGTTAATTGATTTTGGTAGAGAACAGAGGTATGTCTGCCACCTCCCAAACACGCTGGAGCGAGACTAGAACAATTGTTTTTTTTGTGTGTGTGTTCAAATGTATTGAAGTGGACTAATGGCCAGATCTTTTCTGACCAAGTGTCACGTTTCTGTTCATAGCAAAAGTGGCCTCTTGTGTGTTCATGTTGTAACTAGTTATTGAGGATAAACCATAAAGTTATGCTCTAGATTTTTTTTCTCTTCTGCATTTTGCATTTTTGAACTCTTTCTTGGACTGCTGGAAATATACTTCCCACCTAAATAACTTCTCTTGATTTTTAACCGAGCTCAAGGGAAACGGAATTCCCACCAGAATGTTGTCACAAACATTTTTATGTTTAGCTGCAAACTTTGTGATGCTAGCATCTGCCATTTTCTGTTGATGCGGGGTTGGGAAATATGTGCAACTTTCAAACTGTATGGCGATGACAAATGTTACGATGGTGAACATGTTGAAGAATTCTTTGTTATTCATCCAAGTGGGAAGTGACGTGCACTTCTGCAATAACCTCTGCTTGGTACAATATCATGGAGAATGAGCAATATTAACTACTGTAAAAATCCCGAGCAAGTGCCTGCTCAGAATTTGGAGATAATCATGGTAAAACTGGGGGATGGGCACTTCTTAGGTCGGTGTTGACTTTTGGACGAGTTGCTGATAAATCTTTGAGAACAAGGTAGCGCTTTCGACATGGGCAAGAGGGAAGAACAGGCAACACAGTCCACAAATTTCAGTTGTTTAATTCTCAGAAAACGACATCTATCTAAGCTTTGTGCCCACGCGCCACTCAACCAATACCATACGCCGAAACTGCTTACAGGAACCTCTCCAAATTATCAAAATACAATTCCTGAGAGCAGCTTCAGCGTATGGTATTAGTTAGGTGGCACGTTGGCACAGAGCTTATATAGATGTCGTTTTCTGAAAATTAAACAGTTGAAGTCTGCACGCTCTGTTGTCTGTTCCTCCCTCTTGTCCTTGTCAAAAGCGCTATCATGTTCTCGAAAACTTCTTAGGTTATGAATATGTAAAGATATATTCTTTATGCATTTTCCAAATGTTAAAGATAGAGGGTGGGCACTTGTGGAATGGCAGATGTTCGGTATTTCACGGTATTTTTGTTTTCATTTCCATGCTTAGCTCTAGAAAAATATTTCTTAATCTGATGTTGTGTCTTTGCGTTTTTAAAGAATCATTTGAAAGTTTTTCACATATTGTCTAAAAGCATCTTAAATTTTCAGTGATTTTTAATATGTTTGTATAGCAGAAAGCAAAAAGTAGTTTTTTTCTATTGTTTTCAGAAAAGTTGCCAATGAAAGGGTTAACTGCACAATTTGACATGGCAATGCGGTGCAAAATAAGATTGCTGCACATTTTTGTGTGATGTAGTCACAGTTGTATTCATTACTTATCTATTTTAGGTGTGACATCTACTCAGAATTATATAATTGTTTCCCTTGTTATGTTATTTGAAATTGCACTGGCAATACGACAGCACAGATTTTCGAAACAGATGCTTATTTGATAGCAAAGAACACAAAAATTTGTTGCTCTAAGTTTTGTAAATATGTTGTGCATATGTGCAAATTGTGGTGAATTCAAAGTGATAATATAATGCCAATAAAAACGTATGTTTGGCCCTGGTATGCATGTTTGTTGACTGATAAAGATAAAGGATGTGCGTATCTGTTTTCATGTGAACATCATTTAATGGTCTGCATATGTATTTGTCTCATATATGATGGTGTTATGGTAAGAAAAACATGTGTCTTCAAAACTGATATGCACTAGCTGGATGTCATATCAGTTCTCATTTGGGCTGCATATGACATTCCAAATTCTGATATGCATGTCATAAGTTCTCATTTGAATCACATATGAACTTGTATGCTGCATATAAGTTTTCTTATGTTTCATATCAGTTCTGATATGCTGCATATAAGTTTTTTTATGTTTCATATCAGTTCTGATATGCTGCATATAAGTTTTTTTATGTTTCATATCAGTTCTGATATGCCGCATATAAGTTTTTGACTATTTCATATCAGTTCTCATATGTCGCATATCAGTTTTGGGTATTTCATATCAGTTCTCATATGTCTCATATCAGTTTTTGGTCTTTCATATCAGTTCTTATATAAATTCATATGATTTTTTTCAGTAGGGAGTAGGCCCATAGTCCAAGGAATCTTCGCACAGCCTTCTGGTCTGTAGGCGCTGGAAATTCCGCGAGGGCGCCAGTCTTCTATGAGTCTGCGGAAACACCTTGGTTACTAATCACTTGACCTAGGAACTTCAGTTCGTCATAGACGAACCTACACTTTGACGGCTAGAGGGTCCGTCCGGCGGTCTGTATGGCTTGGCCTTGGAGAACAGCTCGGAGTCATCTGAAGTGCCCGTCAGTAGTCGCCTGGAAACACGACGACGTCGTCAACGTAGACGAGAAAGCTCTGCCACTACAGTCCCTGCCAGTGCGGTGTCCATGACACACTGAACAAATGTGCTGGCGCCGTGGATAGTCCGAAAGGCATCACCTTGAGCTCGTAAAGTCCATCCGACGTGACGAAGGTTGTTTTCTCTCAGTCCTGTTTGTCGACTTCGATCTACTAGTAGCCGCTCTTCGGTCCACCGATGAAAAGTATCGAGACTAGTGCAGCCGGTCACGCGTGTAGTGACCAAGCCTATGTGCACACTCAATGCTGATGGGCTCAAGGATGCCTAAATTCTCCAGATAAAAATACAGTAACCTTGGCCTCGGATTCCGCCCAAGTTTCACTTGCTACGTCATCAAAACCATAAAAGGTAAGGTTGTCTCCGCGAGATTGGTTTTCAAGTTCAGTTCTGCCTTCTGGTGGCTATTCTAAGTTGCACGTCCAGTTCCAGATTTGCCGTTTTTAGGTCATCAACCTCTTCTCTCAAGGATTCGAACAATGACGTCTCGCTTTCACTGCAAATTAGTCGGGACGATACACCTTGCAATTGCCCTGCGAATATTGGTTGCATTTCCATTATGGCTTTCAATTCATGCAATGTCTTTTTTTGTACCTCGTTCATAAGTAGAACATCAATGCATTGCCTTGACCAGCTGTCTTTCCTGCGCTTAAGTGAGCGAGGCCTGGACTTGATTCCACATCTCCTCGTCATCAACTGGCGTTGTCTCCTTACCCTCCACAGCTAGACTGCATGTAAAATAACAATCCACAAGAAAAACATACGCTCTAAACAAGGAGTTGCGTTTCAGAGCTGACAAACCAGAATGTCGGTTTTGGCCTACAAGCTTATAATGGTTTCAAAACCAACCAACCAACAGGAAGTGAGGCGCGCCGCCGACATGCCAGCACCGAAACCCTGTCGTGGATGGTGAAGCAGCAACTATTACACAGTCCCGTCACATGACGGGGAACCCTGTTGCCTACTGTAGTCACGGTTGAAAGCCAGGCACAGCTTCGAAATATCCATCGACGGGTCGTTCATGCAACAGGACAGGATGGCTGGGCATTTGCCGTCGCTAGCGGAAGCATCTTCAGTGACAATATACGTGTAAACGGTGCCGTGCTGAACGGCTATCAGCCACAGTTCCCGCACAAACAGGGAGAGTGAGCGTCCTGCCGACGTGCCGGCACCGAAACCACCGCTGAGCTCGGCTCCAGGCTTCCACTACAAGAAGCGAAGATAATCGACGGAATGCAGCAGCATTGCTGGACAAATCTTCAATCTCGTCCAACTACCCCGTGTTCCATTAGTACGTGCTCATCTCACAGCGTGTGCTTCGGCGCGAGATCAAGTCATGCAGAAATCGAGTCATAAGATTTCAGACTCTGACCACGAGAAGACTGTCGAAGTCTTGGGACTGTGGTTTTTTCTAGTAAAAGCAGCACCGAGAACAGACTGGGTGAGGGTTAGAGACTCCAAAGTTAGTTCTCTCTGACTAAAGATTTCGGAATGAAGCGGACGAGGCAGGGGCCGGAAGAAAAGGGGAATGCTTAATTTGAATGTATTTTCCCTGAAGTTGGCCTAGCCAGATGGATGAATAGGTTTTCTTTTCACTGGAGTCCGATTTCATTGCGTTTCCTTGAGCTGAAAATGCGTAGCGCTATCGAGCTCTAAATTTTCTTTTCACTTAGGCAGTAGAACTGTCCTCGAGACGGAAGTAGAGTGGCGGAAAGCTAAACGGTAGGATTGTGGGTCTGTGCAGGAGCATCTGAGACGCGAGATCATGCTCCATGATTGGACGGTTCATTATTTGTAAAACAATATGTTGTCTTTCCAATTCATAGAAATATTTATGTTTATTTTTGCTGATTGTGTCTTTAATTCCAAGCAAGCTACTGTAACGTGTTTTTGTGTGTCCTGGTTTAGGGCATGTTTTTCTTTAACAGGGCGCTTTGTAACAGCGTGTGCACTAAAGGGCGATTCACACACCTGCGTTGAGTCCGACCGAGAGCGAGAATTACTCTGGTTACAGCTATGTGGGCTCGAACAAAACGAAGTAAAAACCGGTTTTGTTAGAACTTACACCGCGCTCGCATTTGGTCGGACACAGCGCCACTGTGTGAGTCGCCCTTAAGTGTCGAGAGCGAGATACTTTAAGTATTAGGTGGAGGGTTGTCTACAGTCTTGTTTGGTCTGGCGGACTTGGTGGAGAAAAGCCAAGCAATTGTCGGTGCTGGCATAGTGCTTGTTATGCTTGACTCGACAATGCCTTCCTCTTGTAGCCTAAGTTGACGTCTCCCCACTCCACAAAAGTTTCAGACCCGACCCTCACCTACGTCTCCAAGCGGATGGCGAATTCCGCACCCTCTCCCAAGACAAAGTACTCATTAAATGAACGCGGTAGTGTTGGACCTCTTCCCTTCTGATGAGCCCAGTTGTGGCGGAGGTGCTGTTGCGATAGGCCTTTATGAAGGTCACATTCCTTCCTCTCGCTCCCCTTTCACACCCCGGGCAGGGCTGTGTCATCCCATTGACAGTCGGCGATCTGACGTCTGAGGCGCTAATGACTGCAACAACGCGCGGCTCCGTGTTGACGGTGTGACACCTGGGAAGAGATTAAGCCGGCATCTTCCCGTTCACAGAGTCCACGATTTGAGCCTTTTTTAGCAAAGAACGTTTGACGAATCAGCCGGAATATCTGTCGTCTTAGGAAGGCTTCCATTCTTCAGTTCAAACTCGACGACGACGGTGGCGACGCAAGATTGACAAGCCGCCATTTTCAGGATCTGGACGGGGCTCCGACCCTGGGAAAGAACTCTTTGTCACCACATGGCTGCGAACATTACTGACAGTGACTCCTTACAAGGGGAGGCGGGGCCAAGTGATCTATTAAAAAAGAGCAGCAGGCGGCTTCGAGTGTGTGCTCACTGACGATGTAAAAAATTTGTATATATGTATTCAACGGAGTTTATCGTGAGACGTCATTCAGTCTCCTGATGTTCCTACCTGGAGTCGACCTTCAGTTTCTATCCTGGCCTGGTCCTGCCTGGTCCTGCCTGATCCTGCCTGGAGAACTCCTCGTTCCCAACACCGGCTTTATATGTGCAGGAACGTTCTGACTGCTGCTTGGTGTAAAAGAAAATGTTGAGAATATACGCAGTGCTATTGATCGGAGGCGTCTGATCGGATTAGCGTGACTCTTCCTAAAGCGGTTGTTAGAGGACAGGAAATCGGCACACATCATGCTAGATGCTTGGCAGTCGCTGGACACCTGACCATGCGGGTTTCATTGTTCACCAAGGTTGAAATGGTTTAAAGGGAGAACAAACCCGGCCTCAGGTGTAAGAAGAACGTCTTCTTTTTTAGAGCGCTGCTCTTAGGCGCCCATTTCCGGCTTGAGTGGCGTCGGCGTCGGCGTAACCATAAGGTCATGTGACCCCCAGGTCACGTGACCTGTTTAGCGTGTCATATGACCTCGTGACCCCCCGAGGTTCAAGTGAGCCCCCAGGTCACGTGACCCCCAAGAGCCACATGACACCCCCAGGTCACGTGACCCCTAGGCCATGCGAGCCCCCGGCCATGTGACCCCCGAGGTCATGTGGCCCCCCAGGTAACGTGACCGCCCCCCGAAGTCACGTGACCCCCAGGTCAATTGACCCCGCGAAGTCATAGACCCCCAGGTCACGTGACCCCCAGGCCACGTGACCTGCCCCGAGATCGCGTGACCTCCGAGGTCATGTTACCCACCTGGTAACGGGACCCTCCCAGGTCATGTTACCTGGAAGGGTCATATCTGAAAATGCCACGATCGTGGCTTTTTCCAATACCAATCACTTGACCCCCCGAGTTCATGTGACCTCTTGAGGCCATGTGACCCCCTCCCCCCGAGGTCATGTGACGCCCCCGTGTCTTCCCTTACTCCTCAAGAGCTGCGCTCTAATTCGGCGTTACAGAGTGTTGTAAACGGCTTTCATTTTTTTTTCCGGAAATGAGTCGGTTGCGAGACATGGTCGCCGTCCCACCTCCGCGATGCCCCAGCGTGCTTTAACTTCAAACTTGCCCCCCCCAGCAACTTAGACTACTCGAATAACTGCTTAGGAAGGGCCAACCTTCTGATAGTGGTACCCTCTGCTGCGTCTTATTTCTTTGTCAGAAATCATTAAGCAATTACAAGCTTTAGAAAAAAATTATATTTTTGCCCGGTAGCCCCAATTCGGTGTAGGATTCGTGAAAGCTTCCTGGGCCCCTACATTCACATACTTTTCTCGAAATTTGTTGACTGATTGAGACCACCCCCGTGTATTATCATCGTCCGTTCGCATTTCTAGGGCACAAAAAGACATTCCATGACCCACGGTCCTTACACGAAATAACACTGCAGTAATTTGGAAAAAAAAGTTTACATCATGTCACATGCTTTGTATTTTTAAAACGGGCTCCTGAATTGATTATGTACCTGTGGAAGCAAAGTATAACAAAATATAGATTTACGTTTAAAAATAAGTGCCCTCAATAAGCATCAGCAAAAAAAAAATGCCCATGCTAAAACAAGTTGCGCAGGGAATGTCGCATGATGAATCGGGTGGTCAGTTATTAAAACTTCAGCCGTGCTCTCGCAAGAAACGGGGTAGCGGAGTAGATCAAAGAACAAAAGCAATTATGGGAAGCGGAGTTCATGCAGGAAATATGGTCACTTCAACGTTGTTAAAAAAACCAAAAGAAAAACTGTAATATCCGGCGGTTGACACAAAGGACTCAGTGG
Source organism: Ixodes ricinus (assembly GCA_037355805.1). Taxonomy (NCBI): domain Eukaryota; kingdom Metazoa; phylum Arthropoda; class Arachnida; order Ixodida; family Ixodidae; genus Ixodes; species Ixodes ricinus. The sequence goes on along the minus strand of JAZHYW010028847.1, from coordinate 520 downwards.
AAGCTCGCTATTTGGCTGCACGATCGTGGCTTCTTCCAATACACTGCACACAATTGCTCACGAAATCAAATTACCTTAATAGTTGCACGATCACATCTCGTTATTGATATACACGATCACAGGACGACGACGACGATAACAAGACGCTACACCGGCTGATTGCGGCGCTATGTTCCCCCAGTATACATGACGCCGTAATTTACTCTCGCAGCAGAGGATCGTGTACCCTTGTCAACACCCCCCCCCCCCCCCCGTCGTCGCCCCAGCGTAATTAAACTTGCAGTGCGCACCTACGATGGAGACGAAGAGGAGCACGGCACGGGAACTTCAGCTATTGCTGCCAACGTGCATAAGCGGTAGATGCCGACATCGTGCACAAATCAGATCTCACACTGTGGACGAGACAAAAGAGCAACAAGTGATCTTCCCCAGAAGCACGCAAGGTTCGAACGTCCGATCCGTTTGAAGTCTCCCGGACCTAATTACGTGCAAGTCTAAAACTAAACTAGACTGAAAAAAA
>JAZHYW010028846.1:0-46671 GCA_037355805.1 Ixodes ricinus | reverse complement strand
AGACGTCATAATTGTGCTTTTATATTACGAAGCCCTTTATTTATCAAGGAAAGCGACTGCTTCGCCAGGCTTCCATTGCAGTATCGTTAGTGAGATATGACCAAATGTTTCAGATACCTGGAAAGCATTGATTTCGTAATGGCTAGCCTGACTAGAAAGCCAAACGCATGACTCTAACCTTAACATCAACTTCTTCATTGCGCTAAGCAATATGCTCATAGTGCATACTCAAATTTGCCCCTCTTTTTTGTTGTTTTTAGTCACGCGTGATGTCTGGTGCATATTCGCGCCTCTAGCGAAACAGACGGCACCTACCGGAAAAACACTGAACTGGCCGGAACAGGTCCTTTCTCGATTTCCGCTCGTCTTTTGTGGCTTCCCGTGATTGCATGTTTTCGGTGGTTTGCACGATAAAACAGTTGTCCCCGTGACTCTGTCGTAACTGTATCAGTATCAGCTTGTTCCCAGGTTGCTCTGCACGCAGCCTATGCAACAGCGTGACCCAGACATTTGCGATTATCAACGTTTACCAGCACCGTGGAAGGACAATATGCAGTCCTTTCATCGCTTTCTCCAAGAAAGTCAAGCCTCTGGAAGCTCGCTTACGCCAACAAATCGCCGCAGGTTCGAAACGTGGAGGATAAAGAGCGGGAAAAACCATTCTGAGTTCAAGGCTTGCTTGCTGATGCACCAGCGTTGCGCACAGAGATGGCGCATGGCACGGCAGGACCTGTATTAGACCGCCACATTTGCCCGATAGTGGCATGACCCTATAGGGCGCTGGAGTCGCGCATATAGTAGTACAACGTGGCCTGCTCGTGCTCTCTGGGGCATTCCTGCAGCTGATTGAAACCTCTTGCATTAGAAACAGCTCAGGGCCCTAATTTAGTAATTTAGTTTTCAACCTATTGAGGTTGTAAAGAATTTGTTAAAACGTGAGCCTACCGTGAACATTTCATAGCAAAAAGGCAGAAGCAGACATTTTGACTTCTAGAAACACTGGGTCTCCACTTGCATGAAGACGACAAAAGGCGTTCAAGAGAGCACGCTTTCAAAACCATGCTCTGGGTCATTGAACTTTATTCAAAAAATCCTGTTGCGTGTGTCGGAGAAGCATCACCAGTGCTACATAGCATGTGGCATCAATTTTTAAACAAAAGCAGAAATGACACAATCACATGACTGACCTCAAAACACGGACTTAACTTTATCTCCCATATGTCTCTGCTTGCATAACGCATCACTCAATATCTTTTTTTTTTGCTTTCTCTTTTGTTTACAATCACGATAGAACAACAAAAATGGCTTAATGCTTATGGACAAGCTCCTTGTCCATCCAAAGACTCATAATACCAGTACGTTCGAACTTTTCGTTAATTTTACGCTGCATTTTTGTTACATTTTCGGCCGAAAAGTACGATTTCCAACCACCAACTTCACCTTTCCGAACAAGGCTGCACTTGGCCCGTTTTGTTTCTGCGTTTCCTGAGCCTGAGGGAACATCACCGCGCCCAGCAACTGCGCTATCCCTTTCACGTCGGTTCGCAGTACATCCTTCATGAATTCGACGCTACTCCTTTCATAGAATGAGTTTCAAAGCGCGCTGTCCCTCCGCACCATATCGCCGTACTCCTCGCCCAAGAAGCGCGCCAACCTACGAACAACATCCACCTTGTCCCTACGAATCTCCTCGTAAGTCACCAAAAACACATTAGCGTCGTGTCTGCGCTCGTAACCCGAGAGTACGTGGTCAAAGTAGTCACCGAAGCCGAATCGACCATTCAGAAACGCGTCCAGGAAATCGTCGAAACTTCCGTCGGCGAAGTCGTACAACGGAAAGTCCCGCATCATGTGGAAGTTTGACACGCAGCAGTCCCAGGGTTTCTGGCAACGTAGACGTATTTGGCTTTGTCGCTGAGCCGCAGTCTGTTCATCGGAAGGTGCGTCCGAAGGGCCTCGGAGCCTCCAACAACGACTCCTTCAGCCCCTGAATCTCCAGGAACGGGGCCCTGTTCGTGAACTCGGCGAATGTCCTCATCGATTGACCCTTGTTCAGGAGGAGCTGGATCATTTGCTGAACCAAATGGGTCCCCGTCCTGGGAAAAGTCACCTAAATGTTTCTGTTTTCATTTATTTAGCTGTTACAACTTGGACTCATTTCTTCTGACATCTTTAATTTTCCAGGGTCTCACTGTTCATACGTCACACACAAAGACAGTCTGCAAAGACTCTCTGAGGCCTGAGGCTTGCTCACATTTGTCATACAAAAAACTCTCTGCAGATATTTTCGGAGCACGCGTGTGCATGGAGCAAATATGCTTAGAACGTGCTTGAGCCGTATCCGTGGTTAATACTGTCCTAAATGTCTGCGGGAAACTCCGCGGGTCTTTCGTATGATGTTTGAGTAGCGTGACTGCGGGCTTTGTGAATCTATGGACACTGGTTTATTTAAAACACACGCAGACACAAATATAACTTTTCGTTATACTTTTGGTAGCTGATTAGCTAGTCATGGATGATACTTTGTTATATCGGTACTCTGGAGAACGTGGATTCATCAGATGTACCCTCATTATAATCACACGTGGCCGTACAAAGTTAAAGAACTGCAGTACAAGTTTACAGTCACGTTTGAAACGGAACATTGGTGAGTAGTTCTAAAGATGCTTATCAAAGTATTTATCTTCTAAGTACTGCATTTTCGAAATCAAGTAGTAAGCATGAAACTCCCTTGTCAGTCATTTAAAGTGAAGTGTAGTAACCGACAGCCTAAGAAACCGCAGGGCGTGGCTTCTTATGTTCTTGCTCTTATCGTCTGATAATACAATCTCAGCAATAATTGGATGCTAGGGAACCGCCACGTCGTGCATTTTTTAAACGGCCCGTGACTGTAGGTTACAATAGTTTTTTAATGTCGCAAGTAGGTCATATGCAAAATTGTTGCCAGCTATCGTCATCATGTCGTTACAAGCCGCCATATTGTTTCTTTTTCTTCATATTTTCCAGTTGTGGAACCGAGTTAATTGCATCTGCAATTAACTCGGTTTCAACGATATTACAACGATTTATTTTTTTCACTCAATGAGTCGCTGTTTAGTTCCGGTTCAAAAAAAGAAAATAAAGAGGGCCGGGAAATTCTGGGAAATGAATTTTCGGCAACGAGGTCTCAAGACTCGTCACTCAAGCAGTGAACCTGGTCATCCAGGGCACTGAACGGTCTTTATCGATGACGTTAGTGTGAAGGGTTCGTACTAGGCTTGCAGGAGGTGATCGTATTTTAGCTGTACTACTCCCACTTTGCCGGGACCATATTGTCTCTCGGGCAGAACTATTTCGTAATTGATCATGAGTCATGATCAATTACGAGCTGCCATCTAGTGTAGTCATGATTCATGACTACACTAGATGGCGTTCTTTTGGTGGGATATGGTCTGTTGTCTTCAAAATTGTTGAGAAGGCTGTATGTCTACTAGGCATGTTGTGCAGCAGACGCAGATGTAAAATTAAAATCATACTGAGCGTATTACAACGAACAACCACATATGTTTCAAGAGTACAGGATTTTACTAGGTGACATTAATTGGCATCTTACCCATAAAGCTCAATGCTTTTTTTTGTTGCTTTTTTAGAAGTGACTGTTTTATTCGAAAGCAACAACACATAGATAATAACTGATGCGTGAGCGAGTTATTACCCTCACCTATTTACTCTATCATTGTACCTCTTCAATAGTTTCTTCACGGTACGGCGTCGTTCGCCTGTCTGTCGCAACGTAAATGAGAACATGTTGGGTCACCTCAATTATGTCCCCCTCTTGAGGTTCGAACCCCAATGATTCCATGTAAAACGTGGGGTTATAATAGGCGGAGCATGCCTCGCCGTTGATCAGCTGGGTGGCAGGAACCCTCTTGGTGCTGTTCATGGCCAAATGTGCCGTGGCTGGTTGCTTTTCTGAAAAATAAACATCCGGATTTAGTTTTATTTTTTTTAATATACAAAGTAGCACGAACGGGTCGAAATAATTCAATAAACTAATATCCCTGGAAAGCTCAGAGGAGCAATCGACTTTTTCCGAAGACGCATTTCTGCCTTTTGACTTCTTCTCGAGTCGCTGGTGGCTTCTGCTAAGTTTTGATTGTTTTAAATTGGTTGGATTTCAAGTGTGGGCTGCAAATCTGATATTCGGCGTGACATGTTAATTCCGAAAACATCGACATTAGAAACTCTGCTACCAAAAATGGAGAGATCTTCAGTTTAATAAAAACATAAAGAAAACATTCGTTTTTGTCTCAAGAACAGTGCAGGCTATTGGGGTCCCTGGCAATAAAATTTTAGGTGTCGTTTTTTATCTGCTTCGTAAAACAAAATAAGAACGCACGCATGTACACACCTGCACATACATACATACATACATACGTACATACATACAGAGAGACATGCAGACAGACAGACATATACGTGCATACATAGATGTACATACATATATACACACTCTGAACTACACAAAGGATTCCTCAAAAGAGAGGGCAATGACTGATGTGCATCAGACATTTGTAAGACATACGTGCGTACACACGTGCATGCACGAACAAACATAAATGCAAACATACATACGCGACCAGCGTTCATGTGTGTGAGCATAGCTGAACGTCCGCGTTTATTGGTGCTACACGCCATTTCACAATGACGTTCCGATCCGAGGGAACCAATCGAGCATTGCCGAAAGTCCATCGTCGCAGCGATCGTCGTCTTTTCGCTCTTCGTACGACCGGCTAAACCACTGTCCTCCACTAAAGGACTGGATGGCGCATTGAGCAAACAGGTATAAAGTCACGGGAAGTAAGTCCTTTGTCTAGGAAGTAAGCGCTTGACGGGCTTCTCAACTCTTCAGAATGCTAATTTGAACAGCGTTTAGGGCTCTGTATTTTTGCTTGTCATCTCAAGATAGCCTGCTTGTTACCGCAGTAACAGCGCATGCAGACCCCATCACTCTTCTGGGAAGCCATTCGGTGTGAGAATTTTGAGATCCTACTTGGTCCCGTGTGCCCATATCCCACGTTTAAATGACTTATTTTCTGGATTTAATTCTGACCGGGGTTATTAAACCAACTTAACGACATAAAAAAGGCGCGGAACGAAACACTGACCGAACGGACTAAAAAGCCCAGCAGACGCCCGACTTCAGGGACCAGCATCGAACTTCCGGTGCCTTCGCTCTAGGCCCGGAGAGCAGCTATGCGCCATCCAACCCCTATCTGCCCGTTTGCTGTGATCAAACCTAATGTGAAACAAAGCTGCGTTGCATTTGCAGAAAAAAATAACAAAAACAAAACAACACGCCCGTAGGTTATGGTTTCGGTTACCTTTAGGAGATTCGGAGATCACCTTTGGAAAGAGGACTGAGACGATGGCCTCTCCGGTGCTTTTTAGCGCTCTCTTTGCTGCAGGTGATGGATACTTGCCGTCGACTTGAGCGAGGTACGAGTTCGGTTGGCAAGCTTGGATTCTCGCAATAATTTTTTCTGAACCCGACAACCTCTACACCACATTAATTTTTTTCTATTGCCTCGTTCGCGTCGTAAAAATAGGTGACGTATTTTACCTGCACACGACCGATGATGCCAGATGCACCTGACTCTCATGCTCAGTATTAGGAGAATCATAAAAAATGAAAGAAAAAACATTTTTGCTGGGCACGAAAAAAAATTGAACGAGAGCCGCACAGCTGTTAGCTTCCCCGAAATGTTTCCAAGCAGTTTATCATTTCTGATCGTGTATTGGTTATGCATCGGCACTCGTCGGTATGACGACATACCTCGAAACGACAAAAGCTCGTAAGCTTTGTTGCTCCGTCATTTCCCGAGAATTTAATTGCCAGATAGGTAAATAACGGCACGTGCCTCTGGAACGATATTCACGTTTTGTACACCTCGTTTCACGTTACGTCCAGCCGCAAGCGACACCACGATCCTTCGGAGCATTTCAGGCAGCACCAAAAGCGGATCGTCACGGCAGCCGTTGTCTTTGTCTGCGAACGCGCTTCCGACATCTTTGTTTTATCTTCATAGGCCAACCCAGTCCTCTGACGTCACGCCACTACGGTGGCGCTGCTGTCCGGAAATACGCATGCGCAGACGCCTCAGGCGAATTTGGTTTCTGCGCACGCTACAATCTGCCCACACCAGGTGTGGGAAAAGGCGGGCTTGTTTGTAAACAGTGTGTTGGTCAATATGTATACTAATTTCTGCAGACAGATCTTGTGCGGCCACATGACAGGTGGATGGTGCCTCAGAGGTGTCCGTAGATCGTTTATTCCACATTGTATGAAGAGTGGGGCAAAACCGAGTATAGCCAAGGTGACGATTTTCGTCTTCGACTATTTGCCTGGCGCCATCATAAGGTCGCTCATTTTGCGGCACAAGATAAGAAGAAAAACTAAAGGTTCTGATAACTTTATTTTCTTATGCCGGGTCCTGATCTGATACCGTAACGCAGATCTCCCGTTATAAGCGCTGCTTCACCCAAAAGATAGCCACAGGTGTTACTGATACTACATTCTCTCGCCGCGGTGCGTTCAACCTGAAATTAAACTTAGTTGCTATCTGGCCTTGTGTCGTGTTACTCGATATGGGACCGCATACGAGGCGTCCTAAAAGCAATATTTATCGTGCCATTTCTTTGAAGGGTCCCGCCTTACAGAAGCATGGTGAATCTGTGGCCCGATACAGAAGTTAAGAGCGCGCCAAATAAAGTACACGACGTACCAGCCACGGTACCTAATCGCTCCGCGCGCCAACCAGTAAAGGCAGTAGTTATATGAGGGTAATATGGCGTCAGTGCGAAATGCGGCTTGATAGCAGCCTTTTATCCGGTTGTATGAACAGCTTCTTCATCGACAGAAGGTCATCAGTCGATGAAATGTGTCGAACGCGGATGCGGACTTGTGTTCACAACATTCACGATAAACTGAGGGCCGAGCTCTGTCTGGAATGATTAGCGGGTAGGCGCAAAGCCAGCTGCCTTTCTCTACTCACTCTTCAAACGCGTTCGAACGCGAACGTTGATCTCCGGACACCGGCGTTCGCCGTTCGTACGCGTCCGAAGAGGGAGAAGTTAAAAGGCAGCGAGCATCGCGTCTACTCACTGATCATTTCAAGCGGAGCTCGTTGTTCCGACGTCCCCCCGTGCTCTTTGTCTCCTGCTCTCCCTCAGTTTCTACCCGTATGTACTCCTTGCCACCAGCTGCATGCAGTACCGGCGAAGGCATACGCCAGGCGAGGGGAGAAAGGGCAAGCACTAGGAAGGCTGGGGAGGAGGGAGAGAAACCTTCCCCTTTAACGTTCCTCTCCCTTTCTCCCCTCGCCCTTCATTGCCCTCCTTTTCCAACCCCGCCTAGATAACGAAGTAGTAGAGCTGAATGAGATGGCATCATCAACGATCGCCAACGTTGGCCACAGACTGGACACAAAGATTGCGTCAACGTTCGGCTCAAACTCCACTCTAAGCCGAGCGATGACGCAGCACTCGTTTCCGATTTGTGTCCAGCGTCGGCCTTCTCTGAAGACGCCATCTGATTCAGCAATACTGCGTTATTATCTTGGAGGTGTTGCCCTTTCCCGTCCCACCTTCCTCATGCTCGCCCTTTTTCTCTTCGCCTAGCGTTCGCCTTCGCCTCCACTGCACACAATTAGCGACACGTGGTATAGATGCAGTCGTAATCAAAGGCGAAGAATTTGTCGGCGTGGCGGAAATTGACCTGGAAAACAGAGAGACACAATTCTGCGAGAAGCGGTGGGTTACGGGATTGATCAAGCGGCGCGATGGCGCAGTGTAGGGTGCCTCAATATTCTTCTGTTTAGGGTGATGCCAACCTTTGTAGTAAGTACCCGATGCCGACAGCACGCGCTCACGGGGGAAACTACAAAGAAATCTACAAAAACAAAATGTCGCCATAGCACAGTCAGCAACCACAAACGCGTGCCGGGACACGCTCTTTCACGCGCTTCTGGACGAAAAAAAGATAAATTAACCTGTGGGGCGAAATGGTGAGATGCCACCACCCTAAGCAAACCGCACATGAAGGCACCCTAGCGCAGTGCACGTATTCCCGCATATTTCCGAGGATTGAACAAATGAAGTTGGCGCTGTAGCCCCCGAGCTAGAGTGACAACAGGAACGACCAAAAAGAGCGGTGCGTTTCGGCACCGCGCGATCTGTGACGCGTGCCACGAGACACGGAGATTCGGGGTGACATGGTGCATCGACGTTCTGCGCTGGCCCTAGAACGAATACCCATTTGCAAATATTGTAAATATAAATGTAACTACTTAGACCAGGCTCGCTACAGCGCATTGCGTTGTCTCGGTCTTCCCTGTTCTCCGTGTCTTTGAGCGCGACCATGTTTCAAGGTTGGTATAGTGACTTTGTACTTCGTATTACCGTACGATGATCCGTAGTGGAGCCTACAAGTGATCGGAGTCGATTCACTGCTGGGTGAGTGTCGTCCTTCGGGAGGACCCCAAAGACACGCGGGGAGGGAAGTCACGTGACGCATTCCCAGCGCTGGATTGGCTGAGTTGGCTTATAGCGTCGGCTGAGGTCCATCCATTCTAATGTGAAAGGCTGTGTAGTCTTATGCGAGGGGTTCCGTGTTTTCGGCAAATACCGATAAACCCAGAAAAATAACCCCTCAACCGGTTTTGTCAAAAGCGGAAAAAACCAAGAAACCTCGAATTGAGTTGTCCCTAAAGATTTCGCTCCGGCGAAACCATCAAGGTTTCGCCGGGACAAAACCTCGAACAACCAGAATTTCGCTCCGGCTAAACTCTGTTGGTCACTGATGTGCCCCCAAACTTTATGCCATGGATAGGACACTCATATCTGTCCCCAAGATTGGTCCCTTGCTCGACGATACGAGGAAATGGCACCAATCAAGCAGAGTCAAAAGCCCAAGTCACTTTCCCTTTTTATGTTTAGGATTGTTTCCCGATGATAGAACGTGTACAGAAAAACATAACAAACACCATGACGGTGCCCTTTGACTCTGTCTGATAGGTCCCATCAGCTCATAGCCTCGGCGGCGTCCAGGCTTAAAGGGATGGTGAACCGAACATTTCAGTGTCTATAATGAGCGGCGCATTATCTTCCATGAGTCAGCAGCCGCCGGTGCGTGAGCACACGCAACGATATTGACGTCATCATATACCCCATTCACGCTTAATGAGCTCGAATGGGGGATATTATGACGTCAATTTCATTGCGTGTGCTCGGCACACCGGCGGCTGCTGACTCATGGAAAGATAGTGCGCCGCTCAATATAGACACTGAAATGTTCGGTTCACCATCCCTTTAAGGAGAAACGAAGTAGTAACCCAAATTACAAGTCACAAACTTTTACCCCATAGCCGTTACGGCCTCTTCCAACACCACCTAGATTAATCAGACTCCGCATCGTCCTCCTCTCCTTCATGAAACGTCATCAGAGTCGGATCGCACTAACTCGGCTATTGGGCCCAAGTCCGACCTTCGACGCGCTGACTGAACACGAGCCCCGGCCGAACACTGACGCAGCACTCGTGCCCAATCTCGGGCCTCGATCGATCGCACAGAATTATTTTCCTCATCGCCTGTTCTCATGTGCATCGTGATCCTCGTGAGGTCACGCGCCGCGCTGACCGCGCCCAGGCAACACTGGCCTGCGAAGTTCAGTCCAAGAATCCAATCCAATCCTACTTTGCAGCCCGATCAGCCCGGTCACTACGCGCCATTGTCGCTTTGTTTATAGAAGCAAAAATAAAAATAGAAGGAAAAAATTATAATGAATTCCCTGTACAGCGGACGTTGCTACTGTGCTTATTCTAAATAGTTCAACTCTTTTTCCGTTAAGGCTAGCGATGGAGTGCTAACACATATTCTATCTAGCCTTACAATGTTAGCGGTTTCTACTATTTCTCGCGTCAGTTTGTTCCTGCTCCGTCCCAGAATGGTGCATTTGTCCAGGAGGGGAGAACATCCACAATCTCTGCAGTGGATGCCTAAATGACCCGAATTGGCATTTTTGGCGGTATTGTTATGCTCTCGCAGTCGGTCATTTAGACAGCGACCCGTCTGTCCGATGTAACGCTTGCCACATGTGAGGGGGAAGGAGTAGATGACTCCTTCATTGCAGGACACGAACTTGGTCTGGTGGTTTTTGATGCATCCAACTGGTCGACTAGATGTCCCATTCACCTTCTTGCACAAGCTAGCAAGTTTATTCGGCGCGGAGAATACAACGTCAACGTTGACTCTGTTGGCCAGTTTCTTGAGCTTGTAGACAGGTTGCGGATGTAGGGAACTACATGCACAACCTGTCCATATGAGTTTCAACACGCAAATATCTAGGTTGATTTCAGCGGGCTACCCCACGTCTTTATTAACTTCAGTGGCCGAAGTCCTACTCAGGGAGGTTAAGCAGGAAGGAGCTTTTACACGCAGAACAAGAGACCGCACCACAAGGCCAGTCATAGTTCCCTACATCCACAACCTGTCCCACAAGCTCAAGAAACTGGCCAATAGAGTCAACGTTGACGTTGTATTCTCCGCGCCGAATAAACTTGCTAGCTTGTGCAAGAAGGTGAATGGGACATCTAGTCGACCAGTTGGATGCATCAAAAACCACCAGACCAAGTTCGTGTCCTGCAATGAAGGAGTCATCTACTCCTTCCCCCTCACATGTGGCAAGCGTTACATCGGACAGACGGGTCGCTGTCTAAATGACCGACTGCGAGAGCATAACAATACCGCCAAAAATGCCAATTCGGGTCATTTAGGCATCCACTGCAGAGATTGTGGATGTTCTCCCTCCTGGACAAATGCACCATTCTGGGACGGAGCAGGAACAAACTGACGCGAGAAATAGTAGAAACCGCTAACATTGTAAGGCTTGATAGAATATGTGTTAGCACTCCATCGCTAGCCTTAACGGAAAAAGAGTTGAACTATTTAGAATAAGCACAGTAGCAACGTCCGCTGTACAGGGAATTCATTATTAATTTTTGCTTCTATTTTTTGTTTTTATTCCATTTTTCCTTTCATTCCTTTTCTTTTTTCTTCTTCTTTTTTTCATACGTTCCTCGGGTTTTTTTTGTGTTCACCTCCATTTGCATCGGAGTGAAGGAAGATGAAGATGATGCATAATATATTCGAGTTGTTAGTCAGCGCTGTGTGAGTGTCCTTTCTTTGTGTTCTTCCTTTGTGTGCGTGAAAGTACTTTTAAGTGTGTCTGATCTTGTGCGCTGTGAATGCCGTATCATGAATAACCAACTCGCCCAAGCTGAAGTTCTGACCCAGGAGGTTCCCAGCGCAGCTTTCCGCTCCACGCTCCGAGCTGAGACTGCGTTCAGTGAATACGTGGACGACGCGCTCTTTAATACCTGGAGCGTGAAAGAAGTGCAGAATGAGTCATTAGCAACCAGCTTCTTTCTGAAGAGGCTGTCAAAATAGCCAACGGCATGCAGTTGGGAAACATCGCGGAATGCTGCGAACTTTTTCTTGCGGCCGACTCTGAGGAGTCTTGGTGGTTTTGAAAGTGATTTACATAGCAGTGACAAATCTTTGGCCTAATAAAGTGTTTGTTCTCAGAGATAAATAAAATATTAAATCTGCGTGCACTGCGCTTTTTTTTTTTTTCTGGCGGAAAAATTTTGTCGTTGCCATCTTGAATTTTGGTGCCGTTCCGGGATAGCGCCCCCCCCCCCCCCCCACACACACACACGCTTTGCGGGTAATTTTGACTTGCTTGCGAGGGGGGCGCTTGCTCGAAATTTTACGGTAAACATTTATCCATATGTGTGAATCTATAAATGCAAATTTTCTTAGTTTTCTTCATTAGCTAGTATAAATACACCCTCAACTTCTCAAAATTGTCGCCCCATGTGAACTGGGAATGGAAAACCATTTGAAGTCCGACTAAGAATCGCTCCAACCAGTTACTTCCTTAACTGGTCCCAGTTTACTCCATTCCCAACTGGGAATCAAACCATTTTACTCCAGTTGGGAATGGTTCAAACCAGGTGACCCTCAGCTGATTCCCAGTTGGTACCACCTGACTCCGAGTTGAAACCAGTTGAGTGTGCCAGCTGGTCCCAGTTAGAAATTTGCGCCTGGGAGACGCTGAAATATACCAGTGTGTAAAGAAATGCTGAGATCAAATGCATCAGCGGCCCCTGAGATCTTTATTACCAGCCGTGTTCGGGTGAAAAATTGAACATTTGTCGACAAAGCTCCCCAGCAGAAACCTGTGACTGCCGAATATGTGTCGTCCAAGAAAGCTAAACATATTGACTTTACCTGAGGCTTAGGCAACATCATCCTGTTTAACATTTACCTACGTCAACTATCTTGTCCCGTCGAATTTTGTTTGAGAAAGCTCTTGTTCTCGACGTCCTCACCAAGGCTAATATCTGATCCACCTGTAATGACGATTGAAATTAAAAGTCCCTCAAAATGTTTTGCTGGATATTCCAACAGACTAGATTTTAAACAGTACCCTTTTAGTGGTTCATGCATATACCATGCTTATACGGATCAAGCTTCTGCGCGGACAGCATCGTCAATTTTCTCTAGTGTAAACGGTAATAAAATTGAAAGATAGCAACCAGCTGCTTTGTAGTCTGCTGGTTGTGGAAATTTACGCCGTGTGTAAATATCTCTCCGACAGCCGAGTGGCTTGAAGTCATCGCTAATATAAACTACAGGTTACAGCGACCAACGTTTATAGATAAACGTTGGCAGCGACTGCACTCACATTCCCACCCATCGCGTCGAACAGAAAGGCGCTAGTTTCGGTTTGAGGTTGGTACTTCTCTACAACATGCATGGCGACAGCATCGGTCTGCATTCGGTGCATTTGGCGCGAGTTTGTTTGAGGCCAGTTCTTCGTGCGACACTCCGCATGTGCGATGCATTCTGAACGAAGAACACGAATGGTACCAGTGCGTGTGAAACAAACTCGCTATATGTTACGTAAGAGTTGCTACAGTGAAGATACAATCGGGTAAATGTGGGAGGCTTCTCACTAGCTTCATGAGCAGCAGAGAGATTAATATTTTAAAATAGGTGATAAAGAAAATTTATTTCCCTTCGCAATTTTCTGGCGTTGGTTTTTCATGCAAAAATGAAAAATTTATTACTGTACGAGAGTTATTTCTGTTCCTCGCTTTCATCTCCGTTTCAAAAACTCCCTCGCTTCCTTACTTTCATCTCCACGAAGCGAAGGCTTCTGCGGGCAAAAGTCTGGATAGGTGGGGAGACCTTCCAAAGTAAGAGGTCTGGCTTGCAACGTACGCCGCAAAAGTGAGCAATCGGTCCCTGCCCGTGACGGGCAACACGATCAATGAGGAAGCGCAGAAGGTGCGGTTGATGCTGTCGTTATGGAGTTTTAGAATAACGTACGCAATTTTAGCACACGCAAGCGCTTAATTTAGCGCTTTCGTTAGCGCATGCCACTCAAGAGAGTTTTAGAATGGTGTTTCTCCACCGCAACGCAAAAGCCCAAGCATCTTGCACTTGCAACACCACCATGATCCAGTCACAATTTTTATTGCACACACGAAATGTTGTAACTTGAGAAAAAGACAAGTTTTTTGGCCCAGAGTAACATTTTAGATTTGTTTAAACATGAGAACGCAGAGCGGTCGGCCGGTCGTGTCCGCCTGTGTCACCTCTGCAAGAGAGGTCTCGTGTACTGACCTTCGCACACTCGTAACATTGCCAAGAAATGGTCGCGCGTCGCAAGCATCAATTTGCCAGTGATCATTGCCCACCTTAGTGGGTTTTCCAAAACGAGTGCAATGTATTGAAAGTTGTAGTCGCGAGGATGCCACCAACACCGCTCTCATGATGCCGCCAAAGCGACCGCAGCCATGATCCTGGGAGCCACCATTTTTTTAACTTTGCTCGTCTTGGCTTTAGCCAACTTCTCATCACAAATCCTCTTTGGAGGAGCACAAAAACTCTTGCGTACGTGCGCAATTTAAAAAAATAGCGCACGCTAAATAAGCGCACGCAAAGCGCAAAGCGTGGTTAGCTTTTGGCACATGTGCAGACGCGACGATGCTATTCTTTGCATACGCAAAGGTTTAGCGTGCGCTATACTAAAACTCTCTATTTGCAAAGTGCATGATTTCGTTGGACGACGCCGACGACGTGCTTTGAGTACAACCTACTCTATACTTAAGACCACGTCACCCGACTACTTCCTATGGGAGAGCCTCCTCCGGCCGAGGGCCTAGTTTTAGCGCCGCCTAGTGAGAGGTGTTCTTGCTAGGCATCACAAAAACTCTATCCTCCTCCCTCGATTTTTAAAACTCTGCTGAAGTAACCACTAACATATTTTGTACTTATCACGAGCAAATGTGAGACCAGCACTGACACCAAAAACTGGCGACGAATCCACGGACACGTTTCTTCACTGTGTCGTCTGCTTACTGCACTCGCACGGAGCCAACACCACATGGTGCTGCGCAGAAAAGACGAAACAAATACCGAGTTCCAGGCCCCGCCACGAAGAGCCGCTAAAACTCGGCCCTCAGGGACGTGCATACTGGAGGGTTTCCAGATGGATTGGTCGTTAAGTATAGAGGAGGTTGGGGCTTTGAGAACGTAGCCAGGCTTACGCAGGAGGAACAAGAGTGAGGAGGAGGAAGAAGAGAGGAGAGTAAAAGAGAGGGTGCACCACGGTAGATGGACGGAAAGGGAGATGGTGTGCAGGGGTACTTCGTATGCACCACGCCTGCCCCTAGAGGTGCAAGTAGTCAGAATGCAGAGGATGGATGAATAAATACGAATAAACTGGACGTTGGCTCGCGCCACCTGGCCAGTATTCTGCGGCAAACGGGCAGCCCTGCTGGTTTGCACCCGTCCACTTCGCTTTCCCCACTTTTTTTATATCTCTTTTTATATTTTATTTTCATGCATGAAGACACGGAAGCAGGTTTATTCACATAATTTTCATTCATATCATATTTGTTTGTGGACATAGTAACATAGAAATGATTGCATTGAATTATTTACGTACCACACGGCACAGCAATTGATCACAAACTTAAGAATTATTACACTGATCTATATAGCATGAAATTATTTACACACCGTGCGACACAGCTAGATAAAAAAGAAAACTAGCTCCGTGGTCTGAATAAGTCTAGACCCTTGCACGTAAATCTTTATTTGCAAGGCACAAATAAGGCACAAATAAGTTGTGCCTTGTGTGGACAGCCCTTAACGTAGTTGGCCGCTATCAAGTGGTTCAAGCCGGTGTGATGCCTACGAACAATCTCCTAGCACAGCTACATGTAAAACTAAATCAAAATCTCCAGCTCACACAAACCATAAAATTTTGCTGGGTGCCGAGCCATGTGGGCATGTGAGGAAATGAAGAAGCAGATAAGCTGGCTGCATCTGTGAAGGGCTCTATAGAAGCCTCTTTTGGCTTGTCCCATGAGGATTTCAAGCCACTTTTTAAGATATCAATTTTTGACTCGTGGCAGCTGGAATGGGACGTTGAAAAGAAAACAAACTTCATGTTATCAAACCTATTTTGGAAATTTGGGAGGGCTCCTTCCACAGAGACCATCGTCCTGAAGTTCTCCTTTAGCTCCTGAGAATTGGTCATTCTCTCTGGACAGACCAATACCGTTCTGTGGCAAGGATGCAAAGCTTTTTGACCATTGTGGGCAACTTTTGACTGTCTTGCATATCTTGTGCCATCGTAGCTTTTAATCACGATCTACGTTGATTGTGCTTTCCAGAGCATTTTAGGGAATATCTTCTATTTCATTGCATGTTCCTGATCGGTAATGAACCTTTAGTTTCATTCAACCGCGTTTTAGCTTATCTTAAGGAGATTGTCATTTTATGCCAGTTATAATTTTTAAAACTCTAATTACATTGGTATTCTCGATTGTTCTAGATTAGTCTCACTTGGCACAATATGACCTCAGTAGTTTTTGTGCCATTAATCCCATAATCGAACAACGACAAAGCCTTTGTGAGGCAGTCGTGTTGCCACTCTTGCAGTGATCACTTTACGCACAGAAGGTTGAAGGCTGCTGTAACTGCATTCTTTTGTTGCAAAGGATTTTTTTTGTGGTGCATGGTTAGCCATTGGTTATTCTCGAAATAATAGACTTTTAGCTGTACGATTCGATATTGCCGAACCTATAATCTTATGTGCCTATAAGCCATTGTGCTGCTTACAAGCGATCCAATATTTTCTTGAATTAGGAGGGGGCACGGTGCTTGTGCCGAAACCAGATTTGTGTGAAGTGAAAAGTCTGTGCATGTTCTGTGCCAACAGCAGCGCCACTGTGGTGGCATATGATATCTAGGCTGCAAGCTGGTGTATATGCTTGTAAAGGCATAGAAATATTTCTGCTCCAAATATATATTCATTACTGCACTGATTGTGATGCCAGCTCACTGGGTATGCCTTTGGTAAATAGAAATAGAAGCTTTGGAGTTTCAATAATTTATATAGCGCTCTCTAAAAGCCATAGAAAGAAGATGGGTGACGAATAGTTTGCGAGTGCTGAGAATGGTTATGTTTATATTTACATGAATAGTACATGGTGCATGTTAGAACATGTTGTGACATCAGTGTCTCCAAATTCAACTTGATGTGCCGCATGTTCCCAGCAGGACCCACCTCGGGCACCATCCGGCAAAGAAGAGAAGGGCTTCTGGAAGTCTCCCCGCAGCGGGAGGAGAAACACCAATGCCGTTTTTGTCTTTACTCTTATTGTGACAGAGTTTGCATCACCAGACACGAAAGGATGCGTTTGGAGGAAATAATATATTAAAGTGCAGTATGTACTTCCGGGTGAACAGTCGAGCATGCAACCAACTTGATGAGTCTCGTAATAATTCATAAGGGAGACCAGTGGTACCAGTGTTAGACCCGTGGAAAAGCGATCATGCGAGCTGATCTATGTTTGAATCGGACGAGGTGCCAGCCTTGAGGGACATCCATCTATTGTAATGTCCTGAGAGATAGCCCACCAAAAATCAATAGCAAATCGGATGGAAATAAGGGGTGGGCTAACTTTTGGTGTGCCATAAAACAAAAGTGGAGGAAATGTTACATAGTTTTAGATGTGGTGACTTGAAACTTGTGGCTGCAGGAAGGGGCAATGAACCAAAGACTGTCCTTCCCAGTCAGCAATGTTCGCTTATATCCCGCCGTGGTTAAGTAACATTGTTTTTGCCGAGGTCACCATTGGCCAGGGCCCTGCAATTACTGGAAGTGGGCTATCTTGCAGTGTTTCTGAAGAAAATAGCAAATCATGCCAAAAATAGGTGTGGACTATCTTTGGGGGCGTGGGGCATCTCTCAAAACATTACAATAGTCGCACCTGGAGACACCATTTGTACTGAGTTCAAGCTTCTTCATATGTCTTTTAGCTCTTGATAAACTTTGGGGTTATATATCTGTCAGCAGTATTGGATAGATGTTTTTATAATTAATCTTGTAAAAGGTTTTTTGTGAAAAGTAAGCAAGGCTATGGTGTTCCTTATGAAGCTCTTCATGGTCTTAACATAAAAGTTGGCGCTTGGCAAAAGCATGGCCAGTGAAGTGGTTCGTGAGACAAAATGGACTCTAAAACTGTGTCATTATTTTATTTGTAAACACAAATCTGTTCCAATGGGCCCTTTTGCAAATGCCCACCTTAAGGTTCCATGCATTCTTCTTGTATTCTGCATGAGGGTGTGCACTACTTTGTAAAAGGGTCTATTATAGCCACAGATGTAAGTGCAGTGTCATTGGTGGTACACTCAAGAGAATATTGCTTGGCCGTTTTAGAAGCATTGTAAGGTTGTTTTTTAGATACATGTCAAAATATTTTCATTCCAGAGATTATTTTCTGGAATATCCTTGTCATCGTAGGTCTTTCTTTTTAGATACATGTAAAAATGCCTTACCTGGAGGTGTTACAGAAACTGAGCTTCCCCGTGAGCTCGGGGTTTTTAAAATGCTTAAATATGGGCAATCAAGCTTCTGATTTTTTTTTTTTTTAGAAAAGTGAAAAGTATGTGTTTATTTATTGCTTTGTTTACATTGATAAATTGTTTTCGTGCAGATGCCAAACTCTAATACATTCTCAACTGTACTTTACTTTTTCCTAGAACATTCAGTGAAATGAAAAAAACTGCTATTAATGTGTCCACGAAAAAGTATGACATATAGGAAAAAAAATTAAAAACGTTTACAATTCTTCGTAATGCCGAACTGGAGCACAGCTCTTGAGGAGGAGGAGGGAGGATATGCCTCTCCTGCTCCTGTGCATCTCACATTCTGCTCCCCTCCCATTTAGCAAAAAGTTTTCGCTAAATTTAGCGGAAAAATGTTTCCCACTGAATTTAGTCGGAAATTTTTCTGCTAATTTTACGGGGAAATTTCCCCTAAATTTAGCGGGGAAATTTTCTCACTAAAATTTAGCAGCGGAAATTTTTCCGCTAAATATTGCGGGGAATTTTTTCGCTAAATAGAGCAGTGAATTTTTTCCGCTAAATTTAGCAAGGAATGTTTTCCACTAATATAGCGGGGACTTTGTTCCGCTAAATTTAGCGGGGACATATTCCTGCTAAATTTAGCGGGGAATTTTTCCACTACAATTAGAGAGAAAATTTTCCGATAAATGTAGCAAGGAATTTTTTATCTTAATTTAGCAGGGAAATTTTTCCGCTAAATATAGCGGGAAAATTTTCCCACTGAATTTAGCGGGGAATGTCTTCCGCTAAATTTAGTGGGGAAAGTTTCACACTAAATTTAGTGGGTGATTTTTTACGCTAAATATTGCGGGGAAATGTTTCTGCTAAATTTAGCGGGGAAAATGTTTCTCTAAATTTAGCAGGGAATTTTTCCGCTAAATGAAGCCAGGAATTCTTTCCGCTAAATTTAGCAGGGAAGTTTTTCTGCTATATTTAGCGGGGAAATTTTCCCACTAAATTTAGCAAGAAATTTTTCCGCTAAATATAGCGGGGAAATTTTACCCTCGTGACGTCACGTGTGATGTCATTACGGGAAGCGTCCCATAATGCAACGCGCGGTTATGCCGAAGGCGACACCGCTCAACCCGGAAACGGGTGCCTAAGAGCTGCGCTCTAAATGATTTTAGTATATGTACCGTCAGTGCCATGAGAGGTACAGAGTCTGGGCCGTATGAAGACTGGTCCTGTTTATTTTACTTGTGACTGTTTTTTGTGGACACCCCTGTTACCACTTTTTTGCTAACATATGCCTTTGGCATTAATGTCAGTGCGCCATGTTTAGGGTGTTAAAAAGCGGTCAGATGCTTGCCTCACAGGAGCGACAGTATATTTTCAATTTATTCTCCTCTCAACCTCGCAGGTTGATGCTGGCAACCATCGCAAGATCTGGCAAATGGCCCATTGTTGCTTTGCAGAGAGTCTTCTTCCCACTGGCCAACTCTCCTTTTGGGATCATGCATTTTCTGTGCAGTGTTCTTATACCAGTCCAGCATCATTGAAATGAGTGTCTCGTAGCATAAAATGGATTTCAGTTATTTAGCTGAGGACAAGCAGTCGACCTACCTGATTGCATTCACCACCACTCCGTTTGTGCAAAACAAAACAAGTGTGATGCAGGTGTCTTGCAATGCATGCTCTTGCCTGGTGCTTGAGGCTACAAGATGTCAGCAATTTGTCTTGTTAATTGCATTCTTGCACTGGAAGCAGTGCTTGCATTCTCGAGAAGTGTGATTTTTCATAGATTTAAAGTGACATTTTGTAGAACCTTATTACAGTGAACGGACGTCACTACATGGAACCTCCACAGTACCATAGCACATAATGCAGCTTTATATGGCATAGCAGTTTCGAAGCCCAGAAAAGAGGCTCGCTTATTGTTTGCTTATGGCTATTAGGATGTGAGATGAGTTGCTCCAATGAAAAATAAAGTACACATGAAAATTTGCTGCGTGAATTGGCAATGCTCATCAATTTTTTATTAACTTAAGGTGTGATATCACATGACATTGATAACAGTCTTTCTTAATACTTTAATTGTTCTTTTCTGAGTTCTCTTTCTTATAGGAACAGGAGTTGAACCGCTCGTTTTGTGTGTTCTACTTTCTGCTGAAGGAAGTACAGACTTGCCAAGCTTGTCTAATGTTTGCACCTTGGCAGTGGACTTTCGTTGTCTTTGAACTTCCTTGTCCTGTTTCTCTGATCTCCCCAACAGTGCTGGCCGAAGCAGCCTTCCGGGACGATGGGGACGGCATGAGCAACTCCTCTTCCCCGAGAGGCAAACTGGTTGAGTTGCAACCCACGATGCGGCTGCAATATGAGGGCATGTACAACTGCGAGTTCTGCCCTTACTCCAGTTGTAATCTTCGTGATGTCACCAGGCACGAAAGGACGCACACAGGAGAAAAGCCTTTCCGCTGCTCTGTGTGTGAGAGAGCGTTTGCTTTTATTGCTAACTTACGGATGCACATGAGGACCCACACAGGGGAGAAACCATTCCGTTGCGAGGTTTGCCAGAAGGCGTTTGCCAGAAGTTATGTCCTGATGGTTCACAAAAGAGTCCATACGGGCGAGAGACCGTACCAGTGTGGCACCTGTGAGAAAGAGTTTTCACATAAATCCCACTTGCTGCATCACGAGAGAACCCACAGTGGGGAGCGACCTTACAAGTGTGAAGCCTGTGGGAAAATGTTTAAACAAAGTCGCCATTTGACTAGGCATCAGAAAAAAGTGCACGAGTGAGGGATCTGCGTCATGCAGTATCTGGAGGTATGGAAGAATTATTTCACCTTTCGCTTCACTGCCTGTCTGTTGTCTGTTCAAATGAAGTTGAGAAATAGAGACACATTTATCAGCTCTAAACATTATCAGTTGCAATTAGGCAACAGTGGCAGTTCTGCTATAGAGCATTTTTTGTTCAATACACTTTGGTAGCTTTTAACCCATTCGTTACCGTGCATGTCGCGCGCTGCCGGGCCGTTTGTATTGCATGTTTTCCCCTAAAACAGGGCCACACTAGGTGTGAATGTTTTGCTTGTATAATAAGCTTTTACAGTAAAACTCGGTGCGGAAAACAAGAAAACATGCTTATTTTATTTACATGCTTAAGTGGTTCATTCAATTCTTTAAATCAATAGGCCCTCACAGATTCTTCCTCGTATGAAAGATCTCTAAGCACTCCATCCTCGGTCGCTTAGGCGGCGCACAACCAGTCCGCTCTTGTTGTGATTCGGACTCAGAACTGCAGTCGGAATCGGCCCCGTCGTCGACAGAAGGCTCCGAAAACTCGCTATCCTCACCAGATGTCCTGTCATCATCGCTGTCGAAGAGGATATCTATGATTTCATCGTTAGAAAGGCCACTCCATACACTGGACACTGCCATCTTCTCCAAGCTGGCAGTGATCGAGCGGGAAAGACGACACACAAAAGAACAAGCTCAAACAAACACTGTGAACAGAACAACCCCGGCCATCTGTGGGCAAGGTATCTAACTACACTACCCCAAGTCTACATAGTGCGCCATCTATGAATGGCTCTTTAAAACAGAAATTCATGCAGACTGGCGAATCGCCGGCTTTGGCAATATGACCCCTGACGGCACGCCTGGTGATTCGTTGGCTTTGAAGCGAATGGGTTAACTTTGTGATTTTGTTTTTGTTTTATGACATATGGAGCTACTTTTGATAGTTCATTTTGAGTGGATTAGGAGCATTGTGACTTAATAAGGCACCTTGAACCGTATGTCAAGATTTTTGTGACGACATTTTGAAAAGTGATTCCTCCGAAGTTCTCTGGATATCCATGCATTGTTAACCTATTTCCTCCACTTTTCTCTAAGTTAAATTATGTTCCCGAGGTTGTAAAAGAAATGTGTCAGTTATTGTCCTCTTCCGTTCTTTGTGGGTTCAGTGAATCGCGAATGAACTACTTTCCTCTACAAGACATTGCCTTACTTCCTCGCTACTGTTGATGAGCATTCTACAAGCAAAGGGCAATACCAATGGAGTAAAGCTATACGCACTCCGGAGTGCATTTCGGACGAGATGGCTATACGCACTCCGCCGAGAACTCATGCCCGTCGGGCCCCCTTTTCGAACGGCGCGTGTATCACTGGGGAGCGTGTTAACCCAGCCCCCCGCCTGCGTTCACGCCGCTTCGCGGCGACAGTATTGGCTGCTAATTACAAAACGTAACCAGTACACGCCGCTTCGCGGCGTCCGGCCGGCAACCCAAGCCCCGCTGTCCCCGATCGCACCTCCGGAAAGGGAGTCCCATTTAATTCCTGCGAAGTTTCGTCG
The DNA here is from genome assembly GCA_037355805.1 of Ixodes ricinus. Taxonomy (NCBI): domain Eukaryota; kingdom Metazoa; phylum Arthropoda; class Arachnida; order Ixodida; family Ixodidae; genus Ixodes; species Ixodes ricinus. The sequence continues at coordinate 24,344 of JAZHYW010028846.1, read as the reverse complement.
ACAGCATTATCGCAAAAAAGAATGTCGTAAACATCGCATTATACCTCGATAAAACAAAATGAACAAAAACAAAAAAAACCAAGAACAAGAAGTACCTCACCGGGGATCGAACCCGCGGGCACTTGCGTACAAAGCGGACGCCTTAGCCCCTAGGCTATGCCATCGCTGAAAAAACTCGTTGTGACCATTCCTTTTATACGAGTTTAGCGGAGTGCGTATAGCCATCTCGTCCGGAAATGCACTCCGGGGTGCGTATAGTTCTACTCATACCAATGTAATCTTTCATTTCAACCTTTTTTGGACTTGATTGATCTTTGCCAGCTGACAATGTGAGTATGCTTGGTGATGTCGCAGCTGGACCATTTGCATTAACTTTATTTTTGCTCCGCTACACTGCTGTTTCTTACGATAGGCATGTATATACTGGGTGAAACAAGGAGACGGCATGCTCGTTAAATCGACCGGAAAATTCGGTTTCTTAACCTATCGCGCTACGACTTTGTGCAGCGTTGCCCACAGATGGTGCTTTTTTTTTGTAAAATTTGCAAAGAACGAATTTACCTGAGGAAAAAGTAAAGAAAGAAAAAGGCTTAGCTCCTATGGAAACGCAGCGACGCCACCGGTCTTCAAACAACACGGCGCCGTTTCGCACGGAGACAAGAGATGGCGCAACGAACGCCGCCAACGAACGAGCATACGGCGCCGAGAGGCCGGCACTTATACTTCGTTTCAGCTTGGGTCCAGACGCAGCCAATGCTACGAGCGCGAGCGTGTGGCCTTGAACAGTGCTTGCACTGCACGAGCGCGCGTGCTTGGCAGGACGCTGAAAGCGCGGCGCTCGCGCTTGTAGCATCGGCTGCGTCTGGACCCAAGCTGAAACGAAGTATAGCAGATGATCCTTTCGACTCAAAAGCGGCTCGCGTTCCGCAGGCGGCGACAGTCACAGAAACAAAAACAGGCGCGGTAACAACAAGGAACTACAGTTCCTTGTCTGCTAAGCACGCCGGCTCTCGGCGTCGTCTGCTCGTTCGTTGGCGGCAGTTGGCGTCGCGACCGCTTGCGTCATCTCTTGTCTCCATTGCGAAACGGCGCCGTGTTGTTTGCAGACCGGTGGCGTCGCTGCGTTTGCATAGGAGCTAAGCCTTTTTCTTTCTTTACTTTTTCCTCAGATAAGTTCGCTCTTTGCAAATTTTACAAAAAAATGCACCATCTGTGGGCAACGCTGCACAAAGTCGTAGCGCGATAGGTTAAGAAACCGAATTTTCCGGTCGATTTAAAGAGCCTGCCGTCTCCTTTTTCACCCTGTAGTTTAAGCATTTTACCATCAGTTTGAATGGCATACTGTTGGGTTTACTACTCGCCTCAAACACACAATGTCCTTGGAAAATCTGCAACATTTCTCATTTTCGCGGTCGCTTTGGGCGTTTTGTACATGCAAGCTGAGGTCGCTAAGTGCTTGTGCACTGTAAAGAAGCACCACCTGTAGGTAGACTGCATTCCTGCATATCTGACTTTGGCACAGTGCATCGTTGCACTTGACTCTAAAGGATTAATTTGCAATGCGAATGTTAATGCGAATAGCATTCTTTGGATACTTCACGCACTTTTCGTCTATGTATCTATCTATCTATCTATCTATCTATCTGGCTATCTAACCTCTTACGCCGCGGGTCGATAAATAAATAAAAAAGACCGGCGCCGGCTGGGGTTCGAACCGTTGACCCTTTGATCAGCAGGCAGACGCGCTAACCACAGAGCTATGAAGGCAGAGTCATTCACCGCACTCTAAACACTTGTTTATATCTTTACCATAGGACGCGCTTTGCAGCGCTGTCACGCTACCGGTGCGCGCGCGTTCCATGCACGAGGGCTAGCTCACCCTCTCCCGCGCTCACCCTCTCCCTCTAGCTCACCCTCTCCCGCGCTCGGGAGACCTCTATACTTCGTTTCAGCTTGGGTCCAGACGCAGCCGATGCTACAAGCGCGAGCGTCGTGGCCCTGCAACAGTGCCTGCCAATGCACGCGCGCGCGTGCATTGGCAGGGACTGCTCAGAAGCCACGAGCTCGCGCTTGTAGCATCGGCTGCGTCTGGACCCAAGCTGAAACGAAGTATAGCTCAGCCTCACGAGAGCGGAATGAGCCCTCGTGCATGGAACGCGCGCGCACCGGTAGCTGTGACAGCGCTGTAAGCGCGTCCTATGGTAAAGATATAAACAACCGTTTAGAGTACCGTTGGTTGAGACTAGCTGAGACGCCAGAAAGTCTGGTCGGTACCATTTTGAGTGTTTGTGCGTATGGCGCGTGCTTTGCTCGCCTTCCTAAGTGACACAAACGCACGTGCTGGGCTGCGGAGATCGTGCGCAGGGCTGTGAAAGTGTCAACAAATTTAGAATCGCCTCAGAGTGGGCTGGCGTATCTAGAGTGTGCCGGCCACCTGACGAACGCGCATAACTCCGCACCGTTTGATGCTATTCGCATTAACGTAGATAATCATTCCCAAAGGATGGGTTCTGCTGATGATTTTATGACTAAGTTGATCGTTTTGTTGCTGCTTCTATGTAGCCCTAAAACTATTCAAGGGCACAAGCTCTCTAGTTGAAATAACTAAAAAGGCTGGATCATTGCAAGTATGAGTACTTGAGAGTTCTATCAGTGAGTTGAGCTGGGTTTTTAAGTATATGCAGACTTGTGCCCATTGCTTGAAAATGTAATGGATTACAATTACAAATGACAGCCTCAAATGTAACAGATTACCATTCCAAATTACTTTCGCTGAAAAGTAACAGATTACTCGTGAGCGTTACAAATTACTTTCACATTACTTTTCCCGTACACTTATCAAGAAAGCAATCTCGATGATTTCAAAAATGTTCCAGCAATACTACTTTCCATTTTCTCATCACCCAGGAAAAGATAGAAAAACACGATGGATGGTGATGGAAAGAGGCCTGAGCCTACTCGGCGTAGCCTTCTTGATCTTTGTTTCTCGCATATCTGTATAGGCCTTGTATGTTTTTATAGTGGTTCTAGTGACCGCTTATGCAAAAAATCTGTGTTTTACCTTTAGGTTACTCCTCGTCTTTACTGTCGGCTCAGCGGACCCCACCTCCACATAATAAGCACCGATAGGTATAACGAACCACCTTCCCGAGCATTTCCTTTGTGGTTATGCGTTTGGGTCAAACGCCGCACACACCACTCGACCGCTCGGCGGACCCCACCTCCACATAATAGCACCGATAAGTATAACGAACCACCTTCCCGAGCATTTCCTTTGTGGTTATGCGTTTGGGTCAAACGCCGCACACACCACTCGACCGCTCGGCGGACCCCACCTCCACATAATAGCACCGATAGGTATAACGAACCACCTTCCCGAGCATTTCCTTGTGGTTATGCGTTTGGGTCAAACGCCGCACACACCACTCGACCGCTCGGCGGACCCCACCTCCACATAATAGCACCGATAAGTATAACGAACCACCTTCCCGAGCATTTCCTTTGTGGTTATGCGTTTGGGTCAAACGCCGCACACACCACTCGACCGCTCGGCGGACCCCACCTCCACATAATAGCACCGATAAGTATAACGAACCACCTTCCCGAGCATTTCCTTTGTGGTTATGCGTTTGGGTCAAACGCCGCACACACCACTCGACCGCTCGGCGGACCCCACCTCCACATAATAGCACCGATAAGTATAACGAACCACCTTCCCGAGCATTTCCTTTGTGGTTATGCGTTTGGGTCAAACGCCGCACACACCACTCGACCGCTCGGCGGACCCCACCTCCACATAATAGCACCGATAAGTATAACGAACCACCTTCCCGAGCATTTCCTTTGTGGTTATGCGTTTGGGTCAAACGCCGCACACACCACTCGACCGCTCGGCGGACCCCACCTCCACATAATAGCACCGATAAGTATAACGAACCACCTTCCCGAGCATTTCCTTTGTGGTTATGCGTTTGGGTCAAACGCCACACACACCACTCGACCGCTCGGCGGACCCCACCTCCACATAATAGCACCGATAAGTATAACGAACCACCTTCCCGAGCATTTCCTTTGTGGTTATGCGTTTGGGTCAAACGCCGCACACACCACTCGACCGCTCGGCGGACCCCACCTCCACATAATAGCACCGATAAGTATAACGAACCACCTTCCCGAGCATTTCCTTTGTGGTTATGCGTTTGGGTCAAACGCCGCACACACCACTCGACCGCTCGGCGGACCCCACCTCCACATAATAGCACCGATAAGTATAACGAACCACCTTCCCGAGCATTTCCTTTGTGGTTATACGTTTGGGTCAAACGCCGCACCCACCACTCGACCGCTCGGCGGACCTCACCTCCACACAATAGCACCGATAAGTATAACGAACCACCTTCCCGAGCATTTTCTTTGTGGTTATGCGTTTGGGTAAACGCACACACCACTCGACCGCTCGGCGGACCCCACCTCCACGTAATAGCACGGATAAGTATAACGAACCACCTTCCCGAGCATTTCCTTTGTGGCTTGTGGTTATCCTTTTGAGTGACTGTCATCGATGTGGCTGTTGATGAATCATTTACTTTTTTCTCTCTTGTTATGTACACACACACATACACACGCACACACACACACACACACACACACTTGGCTATACAAATAAATCCGTCGGCCCAAGGACCGCTTATGATCAAGTGAATATGTGTAGTAGTAGTGGTAATAGAAAAAAGTTATAATAAATAAATAAAAAAATAAGAATGAAAAGTCGCATGCAATGTTCAATGGTTTTCACACGATGTTCGTGATCGTGCGAGTTAAATTTATCAACAAATTCCTCAGACATGCGAGATTTTCACGATGACATTTGAAAGGTCTAGGCTCAGTGTTCAGTCTATTTCCGATCTCTGTGTCCGTCGACAGGGCGACTGACGAGTACACCTTCACATGCTTGCATGGATGTATTCTTTTTCTTTTTTTTTCGATGATTCTCTTCTTTTTTTCGTTCACGTTGGACCGAAGGCTGCAGCGGTCGTGGCTTCGAATTGCGCTTGCTCGGAGGAGGCGGAAACGAGCTACCCGCGAAGCAGTGGATTTTGCTCGACAGTAAAATGAGTCGCAAGTAAGATACCAACCCGAGATTTGAGTTCAGTTAATCTCCTGTCTAGCTTCGCTATACACAGACACAAAAAATCGCATTTTTAAACTTTTTCGAAACTTTTTGAGCTCGGTACCCGAGTCATGGCCCACCCCACAATTTTTGAGAATTTCAGGCGGTGGGGGGTGGGCGTTGACTCGGGATATTACGGTAGTACGGAGCAATGGCGGCTGGTACGGTGCCATATAACGTCATGTGCAAGGCGTTTTTGTTGCTGCTTCATTGGCCCCACTAGGTTCTAACATCGGCAACAATGTGTTCTCATGTGAAACGAAGTATAGCAATCGTATCAGTTAAAGGGACACTGACACCCCCAATTTTTTTTCTTTTTTGTCAGGCAATTTATTATGGTGTTGGAATACTACCCAAATTAATATTTTGCTACAGAGTCACATATTTTTTTAATAAAGCCAAAAAACGCAACTGCTCGAAACCGAAACCCCCGCACCGCATGGAGAAGTGGAGAGGAGAGAGTGAGTGGCAAAAGTCACGTAACTACACCTAACCGTGCGATTTTTTTTTTCTTTGCGCGCAGCAGGTAATACGCGTTGCGGGATTACATTTAAGTGTTGGAAATTAGTAGTGAGTGCCCGTGGTGAATTCCCGTGATCGGCTCCAAAAAGAATACTCCCAAGATGTTGCGTGAAGAGCTGCGTCACATGTCCTGCATCTGAAAGTGGCATTGTGCAGCAGAGGTGTGAAAAATGGAATCCTATACCATTTAGTTCAGCGACGTATCGTCCGCAACAATTGTTTTTTTTCAGTGATAATTGTAAAAAAGAAAAGAAATCTTAACATCGCAAAATGCTTGAGAAAAACAGAAAAGAATGGTACGCCCATTAGGGATTGAACTTGTCCCCGCTGCGTGTGAAACGGACGTCTTTCCACTGAGCTACTGAAGGAACTCTTTCGTACCTAGTAATGCAGCCGGTCGACTGTATGTCGGAAAGTTTGCTGCCGATTTCCTTCCAGTACGTGCACTCCCGGCTTGAAGTCGGGCAGCCCCAAGCATTGGACACATTCGCACCTCGTAAAGAAACCGTACGCGTGCGTATTCAACTCGAAGTACGCACTTCGTACTTAACGTTTGAGCGAGCGATGTCTTCAGCCAGGAAAAGGGACGACGGCTCGGCGACGTCTTCGTACAATCGGCTTGCTGGTCGGGCGTGTCGTACGGAATGAATATCAATTCTTTTGAACGGTCCAAAATTTCTCTTTCAAAGGAAGACAGAATTCGCCGGTACCGTGAACGACAGTTCTGAAGTAGAGGTCCAACGCCCGTCGTCCGCTGCCATCCGAGATTCCCAAGATACGCGAAACAACGCCATGTTGAGAATTATGCAGTGAACGCACAGAATGCTTCCGGTTGTCTGTGCAACTTTTTTTTCAATCAACGTATTTGCAGCTTTTTGAAAGCCACAAAAAATGGGTTTCATTTTTTTTCTATATTTAGTACTGACTGTGTGCCTCCAATGACCCACGACTTTGATTAAATTTGACGGTCGCGTCTAAACCTTCGAAAACGGCCCGTAACCACAGAAAAGAGAGTGAGCGCGACTCGAACCGGCCAGTTCTCGATCGGCGGTTTTTGGGCGGAAAGAAACCGAATTTCGAGCCGCAAATTCTGTTCTGGGTAGTTGGGCTCTCATATGTCACGTACAACTAAAAACCTCGGCGAGCATAAATACCCTGTCAGTGTCCCTTTAAACCGACAAGTCGCGATCACCAAAGGGCACTCACCGGCACGAGTGCGCAGTCGTTTTCTTCCGGTACTCGCGGTCGGCGCTCCTTGGAGCTGCAGCGTCGGAAATGAGCCCCTTTTCAGTCGCGGCTTGGCCTTCGTGCCTACAAGATGTTCTGGGAAATGTCTAGAACACACCACGGTGGAACAGGAGATACTAGAGCGATCCCTGTTGACCATCCGAATCCATTTACTCCTCAGTCTAGGGTTCCTGGGAAAGTTGAAAAGCGACACACCGTCGGATTGACAGGCGCCACACGTTAACACGCAGCACTTTCTCATTGCACTTTTGTAGGCGCTATGATGCCCTCGGTGGGAGTACGGCTGTCGAAATCTCAGGAGAAACACACAGTGCACAAGCTGCTCGTTGCCAACTCTGAAGTGAACGCGCTACAACTCACGAAGGGTTCATAAGACGCCGATCTACCGCAAGTGTGCGTTGAAGACGGGCGCATGTCCCTGGTTCTGAAGCCCACTGAAGGAGTGCGTTCGATCTCATTGATCTGTGCTAGCGACGTTCTACATCGCATTTAAAGAAAGCCGCAAGAACGTTCAAACACATCCACGGGCATTCACGACATCCACCGCAATCAAACAAAGTTGACATCAAGTCACGGATCGGGAACCTGGATTGGATTGTCTTGTTTCATTTCTTGCGGAGAGTTCAAATCGATGTTATTTTTGCTCGGACGTCATTTAATTTTGATTCCTCCTCAAAGCTCAAACTATTTAAAAAAACAATTTAGTGGATACGAAGTGAACGTTATTTGTTTAACATTATATGTGTTAGGCATTTGTGTTAGGATAGTTCCACCAGTTCCACTTTCGTTTTCGGGGAATGCGCCAAACGCGCGTTGCAATTTTCCTGCGAACATCGAGCGCACAACGACACAAAGGTAAATAAGCAAAAACGTCGGGCTCCCATAAGAGAAACACCAAATCGTAGGCGGAACAGAAAATAGAAAAGACGACGTCTCAAACTCAGCTAACCGAACACCAACGCAGAAGGACAAAGTCTTTGCGGAGCGCAAGTTCGTCTGCTTCTTTTGCAGGGGTTGTGGTGATGTCCGAATGCCGAGCACTGATTGGCTCTGATTGAAGGACAGTGGGAGACCTCGAAGCAACGTCGCCTCAAAGCAAGCTGCCTTGGGGTAATTACGGTCAGTGCGCAGGCGAGCTGGTGACGTTTACATGATTTAACCTGAACTGGCAGAAGAAGGAAGTTTTTTTTTTGCAGTGGTAGAAAACAACAACGACGGACTAGGGTGCCTTCATGTGCGCTTTGCTTAGGTGGAGACATCTGGCCATTTTGTCCCACACGTTTATTTTTCCATTTTTGTTCAGAACCGCGTGAAAGAGCGTGTCCCTGCACATGTTTGTGGCGCTGACTGTGCTATGGGACATTTTGTTTTCGTCAATTTCTTTGTATTTTACCCGTGAGCGTGCTGTCGGCATCGGGTACTACAAGGGTGACATCACCCTAAATAGAAAGACACTGAGGCACCCTAGGACGGACAGCGTCGAGGATAAACAAGACAATGACAGAGAGCGAGACGCTGTCTGTCCTTGTTCTTTCTCTTCCACTGTAAAAAAAAAACATTTTTTTTTCTGCTTCAGTCTCGGGTTACAATCATCATGGTACCCAATATCCTTCGATCGGCCCATCAGAGCTAGGCGTCCTGAAGTCACCACAACCCCTGCAGAAAGAAGCAGACGAACTTGCGCTACGCAAGAAGTTCAAGCGCCCGAACCGTGTTGAGAGGCACCGGGAGCTCCCGAGAAAAGAAAACCGTGTGACGTACGACATCTGCGGCTGTCGCATAACTGGAACTGCTAATGTTTAGAACTGATAAATGTGCCCCTCTTTCTCAACTTCATTTGAACAAACAACGGACAGGCAGTGAAGCACACGAAAACACATGAGAGAATTCTTCCACACAAACAGCCTCAAGATACTGCTGCATGACGCAGAATTCCTCACTCGTGCCCCTCTCCCCTTTTTTCCTTCGATGACGATGATGCAAATACATTACGCGCGACACACCTTCAAAACCTTGCCGCGGCTCCAATTCTTAATCGGTACCCAAGCGGGATGAAGGCACAGAGACTCAGCACTTAGGCGTGCCAAGAAAGCTTTGATCACGCCGCGTGACTCTGGCAAAACTTGCTTTCGACGAATTGTGGCCTTTTCCTGCGGCACTGCGCTTTTGTAGAAATATTCATCGTGTTTTCAATAGCAAGTCTCACCGCTTGCATGGTGTTTTAAAATCTCTTTCAGCGGATGATGACGAATGAGTAGAAAACGTGTTTTTGAACATGCAGCCGCGAGCCTCTGCAACGCTAGCCGAAAACGCGATTTCGTTGAATGCAAGATGGCCGTCCAATGGCCGCACTAGCGGAGCAGCATAGAGCGGAGCGGGGATGCGTGGTTCAGCAATGCACAGATTCGAATAAGCGCTGGACGCGGGCAAGACGCGGGTTGCGGGTTTCGGCAGAGTCGTGGGTTTTGGAAAGCGCAAGGTACAAACATACAAAACCTTACCTCCTTACCCTGGAGTAAAATCGAGTAAATTTCGGAACACGACCATAGACACAAAGAAGTCGATTCGTGTGTAAAGTGTGCGCTCAGTAGCGCTTCCGTGGTGAGAGGCGCTCAATACTGCAAAGAATTGGCCATTATTGCTATATCGATAAATTGTGAACCTAAAACAAGAAGCAAAACAATATTTATAAAATGAAATGATAACGGTTGATAGTTGAGCGTGTTGGTACATGCTTGAACCAGGGGAAGATATAGAAATTTGCCTTTCTTCCTGGGGAAGATATATGAGAAATTCTGCCTTTCTCTCCTGGGGAAGATATATAGAGAAATTCTGCCTTTCTCTCCTTGTCTCAATTTCTCTATATATCTTCCCCTGGTTCAAGCTGTCCAATATACAAGAAATGATAACGTTTTAATAATGACATTTGACACCTTTGAGCTAGGTCACGAGGTTTAGCGGTCACGTAGCCGTTTGCGAAGACGAAGCCGCTTCATAATCTAAAATGGCGCAGCCCTTCAGTAGCTTCAGTAGTACCAGTCGCGGCATAGAGAAATATAGTACTACGCGTGACTACGTAAAGAGTGGCCACTCGCAAGCCGTTTCGCGGCCCAGGAGTTAGGGACTCTACTGGCCGTTCCGCTGGTACCCAAGTCACTTATTTTGAACTTTCGTCAGATATATAATATTAATAAATAACTTCATTGTATAGAGTAAACTATTAAAATTATGACGAACTTTGAAAACTTTCAAAAACGACTTCAACGGCCGTGGCTATGGCTGCGGCACGATCGGATGGCTTCGGAGTCGTGGACTCGACGGAGGGCAAACGTAGGGCGGATACCAGGGGAGTGCAGCTGTACCTTCCACCGTGGTAAAGCGAAACTAGCGACACGGCGCTATGCGGCAAAATGGCGAAAGGAGGTCTGGGGCTAGACAAATTCGCACAACACTCTCATGAGATGGCGCCACCTTAGTCAACACCCTCGCGTACCCTCCTCCTCCTCCTCTCTCCCGCTATCTTCTCCCCGATTCTTTTTTTTTTTTTCTGCACGCGCGGCCGACGTTTGATTTTTTCGGTTTTCGGTACTGCGCGCAACAGCGCGTCGGCACCGAAAACCGAAAACGCCTCGGCGCAGACTACGCTGCGCCGGGGCGATCGAGTGTTGTCTGCACATGCAACATGAACATTAAGAACGATCTCACCGAGGCAAAGAAAGAAATCCAGGTGATGGACTTAAATGCATTTTTATTTGATACTCCTGCGTTAGGCCACACTCTCAAAATAAACTCTTTACATAATGTTATCTACATAAATGTATGCAACAGCCCTAGGTGAGCGAGCATTAAACGAAGGAAGTGGTGAAAAACGGAAAGATGGGAACGGTAAGTAACACAGAATGTAGAACTATTATTCCACAAGTTTTCCACTCAGATCTGCTAATTTCTTTAATTATAGGAAACGTTCCACAACAAAAAAACAAGTAATGAACACGCAAAAAAAAATTGGTCTAGAAGGACATAATAGGCATATATACATATCAATATATGTCCAAACTTCTGGTAACTATACGAACATGAGCACGCGCTATGAAAAACAGCATAAGTCAATAAATGAAACTCGCAACCTGCATTATCTCTACTCAGTGTTCAGAATAGCAGGAATGCGGTAACAATTCAAAATACTGATTGCGCAATTAGCGAAGTTTATAGAAACAGCTCATACCTAGAGAGCTATTCAAAAGTCTATAATCTCTATATGATCACTATTCTAGGAACATATACGCATTAAGACTATGCGCGTAAGTAACGTATTTACAAGGGTTTACAAGCTATTTACGATGATTTCACGAATTGAAACACGACGTCGAGTCTCCAGACCGCAAGTCAGATTATGATGTGCATCGACTTTATTATGGCTTGTGCAGACCTCCTGGATATTGAACCTCTCAAATAGGGTATCCTATATCTTTTATATATTAATGCCTGTCAGTTGGCTCCGCCTCAACAATAAAATTTGACGAGGGCTACTACGGCTTGATCGAGTCAGCACTGACGAAAGTTTCTGATGTTCTATCGCAAAGCAAAGCTGAGTGGTTCATATAAATGTTTAGACAGCACGATGTCAATCTGCCTCGAATCTGACATGACTCGAGGTCGTGTCAGATTCGTAAGATCAAGAAGGAAAAAGTTCGTAAAGTTTGTGATGCCTTCAAGAGGTTCTTGCGCAATCGGTTTTTGGATTTTTTTAGGTTATCTAATGTACGTTTCGTCCGGGGTGAGTACTCTTTCCTCGGCCTGCCACCTTGTCTCTTTGGGGTTGCCATCGTGCCAGCCGGGGCCCTCGATGAGGCTGCAGCTCCCATTGGTGTCTCTAGAGTGACATCTGTTCGAGAGAGGAAATGACTCAGAAATTGAACTCGCATTAAGCTTCAACTCAAGCTGAACATGGTGCTACCAATTTCAAGAGTTGCCTACTAGAGGCAGTAAACGGACGCTGAGCGTTCCATATTGCTTTCATGTCTAGAAAAAACCGTCCAGTACAAGCTCAGTTCCTCACCAAGGTGGGGCTCTACTTGCGCCTCCTCCTGCAAAGTGGCGGCAGTTGGCGGTGGTGAGGACGGGCGAGCTGAAAAAATTGGACGAATGCATCTTGTGAGTTCACTAAACGGAATATGGTGCTACTAATATCAAGAGTTGGCTAATAGAGCCAGTAAACGGACGCTGCACGTTCCATATTGCTTTCATGTCTAGAAAAAAGCATCACGTACAAGCTCAGTTCCTCACCAAGGTGGGGCTCCACCTGCGCCTCCCCCTGCAAAGAGGCGGCAGTTGGCGATGGTGAGGACGGGCGAACTGAAAAAAGTCAATGAAGTTATACTAAATTGAGGCCAACAGATATGAGCAGATTAGTATAAAAAGAAGGCCGTTCCTAGCTTGAGAATTATAGTGCAGAAACTAATAGGAAATATTATTTACCAGAACTGGGGCTGGCAGGTGAGTCGCAGCTCCCCATAAGAATTCTGAATAATATAACCATAACAGATCAGCTTCTCCAAACCAAATATGAAATAACCTAATATTGTACTGAGACAAGCTCACCTGGAGGAACAAGCTCTTGCAGTCTCGGGTCGGTTACTTGAACCAAAGGACATGCATTCGGCCGCAATTGTATCGTCCTGTGGCTCGCAAATGCTGTATTCCTGAAGTGCGCGCTGCACAGCCGGCGCTCGTGCAGCTTGCTCATGGCCAAAGCTTCGAACTCCGGTCGGTTCGCGTACGTGATCCATTTGACTGCTCTGTCGGGATGAATGCAAAGTATATATTTTTATGCTTGCATTTCCGACTCCAAAATTACAAAAACTTAGAGGCTTACCTGTCGTCTGTCGAAAACCGGAACTGTCTGTATTCCGAGTTCTCCGTTGGATTATATTGCACCATCTCGCAGAGCAGTACCTTCCGTAAGAGTGAGGCACTGCCATAGCGACAAACTCGGTGTTCAAAAGAAAAACAAACTTTCCCGCTAACACGCACTCAGAACTTTACCGAGCGAAACGCGCCGCGCGCACTGCGAGAGCGATGCGCGCGATCGTTTAAAGAGCTACAGAAAAAAGTAACAATCATGAATGGCCGAAAACTTTTCACGTGTTTGTTTTCATGCGTGGTTTTCCGTGAGGGCGTCAGCCATCTTGAAATGCGGAACTTCCGGTACGCGTGGAAATGTCGCTTTGTTCTCGCCACGGCGGTGGAAAGTGTTTACATTTTAATCATAATTCCTTTTTTTGCTTCCCCTATATTTTTTTACGTGTTATACGTTGTAATCTCTTGCTTTTTTTGGCCCACACACCGGATATGGGGACAGCGAGGCTAGGTACGAGGGTGCACCAAGAATAGGTCATTACTAGTATGGTAACCAATAGCACACATCCAACTTGAGCGCTCGAAAATGTAGCGGCAAATACCCGCATAGAAGTCTGGGGCCTGTTGAATAGAGAGAGAACAGTAGTTCTCTTGTATGGATGGACGTACGACAAAGAAGCCTACGTAGTGGCGCCGCACTTTGGCCATCACAGAAACTCCGGGAGCTGCATTCGCCTGCGGATACTTCGGCTGCTTGGTCTGTGTCTCTTGCCTCGTTGTGTGTAGAGTCACAAAATAAAGCTACGCTTTCAGAGTACCGAAACTCCCAAACTACGTGTCTGAAGCGCGTCAGGCGCCGCCATCTTGGGTCCGCGGCGCACCTCGTAGCTAAGCCAAGCCGAGCTGTAGCCGTCGCCTGCGCCAGCTGCCGTAGCCGCAGCTGTGGCAGCGAATCAGATCGTCGTGTTGTTCGTATCTCGACATAAGAAGGAAAATGTGCGTGCCGAACAGGGTTGTAAAGTACCTAGGTACAAGTAACTGGAAATCGGTATCTAGGTACTTTTGTTGTACCTGAGGTACAAACCTAGGTACTTTCATTTCTCGGTATCTGTATCTGTGTCTTAGGTACATTTTCCAGTAACTTGTAACTAAGTAAAGTTACTTTTTACAGGTACTTTTTTATTCACTTCATCAAAATGGTAGAAACTATAAATCTTGAAGTATTAGCACACTACCATGTGCCGTGATTAACGTTGAGTTGGGTACGACCTGGGAGGCACTGACTTGATCGAACGACGTTTTAGCGAACGAAGCCTTCCTTGTCCGTGATGTTTCATCGAACGAGGCTTTAGCGAATGGCGGTGTTCATTTGAGCGAACGGAGGATTAGCGATGCCGTTCAAGCGACACCAATTTATTGAATCGCTTCGGAATTTCGTTTGGGGAAAATAGCGACCTGCTTCCTTCATCTCAAACCAAAATCGACTTCATTGCGTGTTTGAAGCTCCTCTGACAGCTATACAAGAGAAGAGATAACTTGAAAGATGTGCACCGTTTCTGTTGCCTGTATCTTGTCCTGGTGGTGGCTCTCTTCTGCCATAAATGCAATATAAAATATAATTGAAAATTAATTATAATTACAACCGTAAAGAAATGTAACATCGCGGATATAATACAGTTTCCACTCAATAAATCGGACTCAGATTCGGCGGTTATCAAAACTGAGAAAGTTCCGAAAGAAAAAAAAAAGCTTATTTTTCTTCCAACTAACGAAAGAAAAAAAACACAAAAAAAAACCGAGGAAGCTTGAAGCCTTTTGCTGGATGTCGCAAAGGTTAGGTGCATATGTGCTCGACTCATGCGTTTCTTCATGCGGCCGACGTATTCTCGGCCCGTCGACGTCAGCACCGGCTCATGTGAATGCGGTTTTCCTTATTTCTCGCATTGACACCAATAAAGCACTTTTATCGAACTCGTTTTGTGTGTATCCTTAGTATAAAAAGCTTTACTTCCAATATATTTTGACGAATTTGGGGAAAATAAATAAAGTAAGTATCTTTAAAGTAACTGTACCTGTACCTTGGTACTTTTTAATCGAGTACCTAGGTACGTACCTAGGTACCTTTTCATATGAGTAGCTGTAACTGTATCTTAGGTACATTTTTGAAGTAACTTTCACAACCCTGGTGCTGAGCGACGGACTTCGGCGTGCGCGCGCAGTAAACAGTAAAACAGTAGCAGGCAGCGGATCGCTGGACCCAAGATGTTGGCGTTGAAAAAACGCGATGATGATGATAGTGACTCACGTGACTGCCGCTGTCCAATGATGCCACAGCGAACCAGAATACTGTTGAATAGAGTGACTGTATTGTCGGCAAAGTGCCAAAGAAAAGGAATGCGGTACTCTGAAAGCGTAGCTTTATTTAGTGACTCTAGTTGTGTGGGTTGAGTTGGTTCTGCAGCTTGTTGTCTCGTGCGGGTTTCAAGTCATTCTTCCGTTGCGGTCATGGTATACGGTATATGTAAGAAGTATTGTGACTGTCGTTTCTTTGTTGACTGACATTTGCATTCGGTCACTGAATTTAGAAGCCACTGGGCCAGTCATATGTGTACAGCGTCTTTCAGCGCATGGTCATATGTGCAAGCGCCTTTCATGGAACTTGGACGGTAATTTTTTTAAATGCCCTCCATCATATTGCATTTGTCGTGTGTAAGCTCCGCTGTAATACAGTACTGTTTTTCCAGTGTACAACTGTTGACGCGTTATTCATACATTTTGCATGTGTATTGTTATTTTTGTAATGTATGTATAACATACATCACTCCTTGCCTTCAGAGTTGATGTTTGTTTTGCTTGTCATAGTTACAAAAATAAATACTTTTGTGTGTCAATCCCTGGTGTCGTCCCATGTCGTCCCTACGCTACCTCGTTGTCCCTACGAGAGAGTTAGCACAAATGTGAAAATATCCTTTTCGGTGTGCGGTCAGTTTGAATTACATGTAGCGCTGGATGACTTTTCTTCTGCAGTACAATAAAGGTATGCTTATAAAACAATTCTATTTTAAACAAAAACCATGCTATTTACAACAACGCTGACTCGTTAAACTAGAGGGCGCATGCTACTACCCGATACAAAAATATGCCGGAATTCGCCTTTTGAATCCATTTATTCATCTGGCCAGCGGTTACTGCGTGCATCCATCCATTCAACACCCAACCAGGGACTATACTGGCCGCTGGGTGCGCTCTCTGCTGAATTGGGCCGCGAGGCCTATGGAAGTGTCCGCTCTTTACGTAGTACTATATTTCTGTATGGTCGCGGTACCGGGTACCGGCTGTACCGCTTGGAATTTACAGCTTCGCGCGTGCCATGCCACTTGTTACAGAAAAGAATTGTAAGTTCTGCTTGCCTACCTTCTGTCCAGCAGTTGACAGTCTGTTACTTGTCGTCAGCGTCTTTTAGGAATCGAAACAGATGCACCATTTTTCGCACTCGTTGACGCATTTATTCATTCCTTTTCATGACAAAGAATAATAATTTATGTTGCCACTTTAAACAGGCGTTGCTGTGCGGAAAAATAATATAAATGATACGCACAGTATTTACTAGCGAGTTCGTTTCACTGCACTCGTGCCCAAGCTTGCCCACTTGCAGCGTAGAGCGCGGGTTCGTTTTGGCCGGCACTGGTTGCACGCTCTACGGGTGCATGCACCCGCTGCACCGAGAAAATCGAGCGGGAGCAAAATAGTAACCTTTATTGGCTCAGCAGAGCCGTGGCACCGCAGAAAGGCGACAGCCCGTACCATGGAGGCCCGCGGTGCCACGTCTAGGGATGATGATTATGAGATATGTACTATACGTGGACATAGGCGTAGACTATGGGGGGGCAACCAGGGCCGTTTGTTGGGAGAGTTTGGCCATACATTGGTTTGAATAGGCGAGTGTCTCGGGGCCAACCACAGGCCGCGAAACTGCCCCTAGCGGTGGTCGTGTGCTCTAAATTTGTGACACGACTAATTTAAGCCGTTTTAGCGTCGCTAGAGTGAAAAGGTATGACTCTCAGTGACTGAAAACTCGGCGCATGTGAGGTTGTGGTCACGTTCATATTCAACGGTAGAATAAACGAACATCCGTTTCAAACCAGGGCAAAGCGAACTGCGTCATCTACGCCACGTGGTGCTTCTCAGTGCGGTGTTACTTTGCGGAGGTGGAGCCTGACTGACGAAAAAAGAAAAAAAGTTGACAGCGGGCCTTGCGGCGCTCCCGCGCTCATTTGAAAAAATGGGCGGTTGCTGTGCGCTGGGGTGCCCGAACAGAAGTTCTGCGAGAGTTCGGCTGTTTAAGCTCCCGAAATCACCCAGGAGGAGAAAGCTGTGGCTGGCCAGAATAGGACGCGGCGCAGGATGGAATCCCTCTGCCTGGACGTACGTTTGCCAGGTAAGGTATTGCTAATATTGTCACGCGAGAGCAGCGAAATAGTCGCTCCGACAGAGACCGTGAAGTATTTGTTTTGTAATACATTGTCTGGTGCATTTGAAGCGTCTGTGGGCTTTCGCGGCACCACAGAAAGACGAGCGGTCCACCTGTGGCGTCGTACTTGTTGGGCGTTACGGTGGGATTCTAAAGGCGCGTTCACACTGGCGATGCGATCGAGTCACGCGATAACTTTCATTGTAAAAACGACCATCGCGAAAAAAAAAAAAAAAAGCGACGCGATTTGAGCAGTTGTTAGCTGACCACTTTTTGCGGTCCGATCTAATCGCGGAGCGGCCTAGGCAATCATCGGCGTTCCGAGCAAATGTTTTCGACAAGCGACTCGCTCATCGAACACCCCAGTGTGACCATCTAATACGTGTTTTGAGTGCGCGAGCCTCGTCAGCTAGCTATACTTCGACTGGAGCTTCCGCATGCCCATGTTTGACGTCGCCCAAAACGTTATCCGCTGCAGGACCACTTCGAGCCCTCGCAGTACCAGACAAGGCGTTTTGACGGCTGGAGGAAGCTGAAGGCAACAGCTGTTCCAACCATCTTTTCAGAGTCAAGAAGCCAAGTGAGTGCCTGTGGCAAGAACTCAACTTTTATTCCAGTTAATCTGCATTAACCTTCATCAGGTGTGATTCATTAGTGTAAATGGTGTTTGGGTATTGGATAATGAGAGTAACTTAAAGCAAGTAATTATAAGAGTAACTTCGAAATTAAATAATTTATCTTCTACTGTTCTGGTTTTAAAAACACAGGTGACCAACTACTGGGAATGAATGCTGTGGCATTGATTGACATTGCAATCTAATAGAGACCTTTTTTGAATCCTGAGTGATGGTTGTGGAGGAGTGCATGATACAACATCAATCAGTTTTGCAGCCTGATGTAACTTAAACTATGGCTTTGTGGAGACGGCCTGTGGTTCAATGCAAACAAAAAGTTTTGTTATGTTTTTGTTAGTGGTACGCAAAAAGTTCTCATCACACTCGGCTGCCTTGTGATGCAGCAACTGCCTCCACCAGCAGGTGTATGTCGATAAAAAACAAAACCCTTCGCATTTGTAATAGAAAACTGGGTGTATTATTTAGGAATAGTTGTAATAACATACATTGGTACAAAACTCGAAAACTTGGGTGCGAGCCGGATGCCCATCCGACCGCCTCGATGGTCTCGGTAAAACACTATATGGCGGATACTCAAAAAAGAGGTAATGTTCATCACGCTCATGCTGACGCTAACACATTTTAACCCTTATTTTAACTCCTCGATTGTACCCTTCTTATTTTGACCATTCTCAACTCCATCTCAAAACGCCCTTCACATTACAAGCTTTCTTGTTTCAACACACTCTCGAGACTCCCTTCGTGTTACAATCTTTCTCATTTAAACCCAAATTTTTCGTTTTGACCCTTACCGTTTCAACTTATTCTTAAAAACCTTTTTGCGTTTGAACTGGTCCTGTTTTAATCTCTTCGCAAATGCTTCTTAAATTTCAGATTGGTTTACAGAAAGCTTTGTTATCACTCTGTATCCCAACAAGTCTGCAGAGCACTACAGCCTTTTAAACCCCTTGACAAGATCATGAGGCATTAAGATGCTTTTGTCATCATGCTATGCTTTTGTCCAGCGCTGCGGCATGCTTGGTAAGCCTTTATTTTAAAGTTTCATTTCCCCTCATAACTTCTAGATAAAATGAACAGAAAGGAGGTTAGAAACGGCATCAAAAAGACATATAAACAGGCAGCTACTATACTCTGTTTCAGTGTAACTTGACAAAGAATGAAGGCTGCTTCACAGACGAGCCCATTTGATCGTTGAGGCGAGCCGCTGACATTGCGCCGTCAGTGAGCATTTCCCCGGTGTGAAACAGTGCCCATGCTTCACTCCATCGCACTGATTGGCTCACGTGGGCCGTAACCATTGTTGTTTGCCGACTTATGGTGAAATGGAACAGAGACTTCGCCCTAGTCAAAGAAATTTGCGTCGTCAAGTGGCACAGTATGTCGGAGACATTTTTGTTCTTCTTAGCTCACTTCTGGCCTCTGCCACACCTGGAACTTCCTCTTGTTATAGCTGTGCATGTTCAGGGTGTCCCAGCTATGTCGAACCAAGCTTTACAAAAAGGAGTGCTTTAAAACCAACTGTGTGTTGTTAGTAGGCACCTTTTCTATAAAGCAGTATTTTTCATTGATTCTAATTAAAGAATTAATGAGAAATTGACCTAACTTTAAAATATTGATAAAAGGGCATAAATGTCAATTGGAAGTGAGGTGTTTGTATCGTAGTGCACACTGTGTGTGTCTTTTGTCCAGCCCTTAAGAAATGACCGTCAAATATGGTACCACAAGACAACATGCTATTTATTAACACCCAATTATAACGCAAAGGTGGGCCACGAGGCGTTCTTTGAAGGTTGGAATAAAAAGCAGGCAAAGCGTACCATATGTTAAAACACCTCGAGTGGGTGCTCTCTACAGCTTGCAAATTTACACCTTTCCTTGGATACACATTTAAAGGTCTTTTAATTTGTTTTAATGAACTAATTAGGCTAAATAAAAATATTGTGACTCTGTGCTAAGACACCTACTAAAAACAATAGTTCTGTTTGCATAGAGCACTTAGTCTTTTTTAAAAATCCCAGTTTCGAGATAACTGGGACACCCTATATGATCCCGGTTATGGCCTCATTTTTTTTAGTAAAAACAATTAAGGAAATAACCTAATATTTACCCTCTCAGACATGACACTATTGTTGTGTCGTGATTTTCCCCGTTTGTTCGTCGGAGCACCCCTTTTCCGGGTTTCTAATTTTGAGGCACATTCCTACTCGTAAACGTGGCTTCAAGGAAGACAAGTAGAGATATAATAATGTGGACAACGAGGGAGCCAACATTTTGGTGTAAGTATGCCCAAGCACGCTAAGCATTGCTCAGAGGCATGAGTGCCATTGCAACCAGTTTTCTACAAGTTCTCAGTACAGCAGTCCACATAATAAAATGAAAGTGGCACTCTCGCTAGGCTGCCAATGGGAACTCTCGGTTGATTAAAGAACATGCTCTATATCGGTATGTAATATGTCAGTTTGCATGTACGATATCCTCAGGCAGTCTTCCCGCCAGAACAAAGTACCCTGATGACAAGTGTGTGCCATTCCTGTTCGCCTGAATAGTGAAATCCAGGTTAATATAGCAATATCAAAAGTTCCCATTCACAAAGATAAATTAATTAGTACGCTGAGACAAAAAAGTTGCTCCAAGAATGGATAAACAGTGAAAAGTTGTTTTTAGAAGGGTCCAATTGCAAAAGCTTTTTTGAGGAATGTAAAAATTAGTTTCATTGAGAATGCATAAAATGATAGTTGTTTTAAGAAGGATCAAAATGAAATAGTTTTTTTAAGATCTGTAAAACTGAGATTGAGAGGAAATAGAATAAGAAAGTTTGTTTTGAGAAGAGTCGAAATGAGAAAAGGAGAAATGCAAAACTTATATTGAGAAGGGTTAAAATGAGAAGGCACATACAAGAACGTAGAAACGCGAATAGGTTCAAATGAGAACCACCCCCACTAACAGGGTATGTTCCATGGTTCTTGCACAGCTTGGAGTGATCTTGTGACGTGGAGCATCATTCTTTTCCCATGCTGGAAATGCAGGAACCAGCAGCCGAGGCCTCGATGGGAACACTGCAGGCTTGTCTTCGGACAGCGCCCTTCACCGCAACCAGCGGAATATGCTACGCAAGTGTCTTCAAGGGACCTGCGTAGCCCTGAGGTAACACCACCGCACTCTTTACAGCAGGCAGCAGGGGCCATGCAGCAGCTCCAGACTGGTGCAGAAGCATTCCTCGGCAGGGCATCCAGCAGCGGGGTATGTCCCATGGTTCCTGCACAGCTTGGATGGATCTTGTGATGCGGAGCATCATTCTGTTCCCATGCCATGATTGCAGGGAGCAGCAGCCGGGACCTCAGGAACCCTGCAGGCCTGTCTTCGGACAGCGCCCTTCACCGCAACCAGCGGAATATGCTACGCAAGTGTCTTCAAGGGACCTGCGTAGCCCTGAGGTAACACCACCGCACTCTTTACAGCAGGCAGCAGGGGCCATGCAGCAGCTCCAGACTGGTGCAGAAGCATTCCTCGGCAGGGCATCCAGCAGCGGGGTATGTCCCATGGTTCCTGCACAGCTTGGATGGATCTTGTGATGCGGAGCATCATTCTGTTCCCATGCCATGATTGCAGGGAGCAGCAGCCGGGACCTCAGGAACCCTGCAGGCCTGTCTTCGGACAGCGCCCTTCACCACAACCAGCGGGTTGTGCTACGTAAGTGTCTTTAAGAGACCTGCGTAGCTCTGAGGTAACACCACCGCACTCTTTACAGCCGGCAGCAGGGGCCGTGCAGCAGCTCCAGACTGGTACAGAAGCATTCCTCAGCGGAGCCTCCAGCAGCGGGGTATGTCCCATGGTTCCTGCACAGCTTGGATACATCTTGTGAAGCGGAGCATCATTCTGTTCCCATGCCATGATTGCAGGGAGCAGCAGCCGGGACCTCGGGAACCCTGCAGGCCTGGCTTCAAACAGTGCCCTTCACCACAACCAGCGGGTTGTGCTACGTAAGCGTCTTTAAGAGACCTGCGTAGGTCTGAGATAACGCCACCGCACTCTTTACAGCAGGCAGCAGGGGCCGTGCAGCAGCTCCAGACTGGTGCAGAAGCATATGGCGGAGCCTCCAGCAGCGGGGTATGTCCCATGGTTCCTGCACAGCTTGGATGGATCTTGTGATGCGGAGCATCATTCTGTTCTTATGCCATGCTTGCAGGGAGCAGCAGCCGGGACCTCGGGAACCCTGCAGGCCTGTCTTCGGACAGCGCCCTTCACCACAACCAGCGGGTTGTGCTACGTAAGTGTCTTTAAGAGACTTTAAGAGACTGCGTAGCTCTGAGGTAACACCACCGCACTCTTTACAGTCGGCAGCAGGGGCCGTGCAGCAGCTCCAGACTGGTGCAGAAGCATTCCTCGGCGGAGCCTCCAGCAGCGGGGTATGTCCCATGGTTCCTGGACATCTTGGATGAATCTTGTGATGCAGAGCATCATTCTGTTCCCATGCCATGATTGCAGGGAGCAGCAGCCGGGACCTCGGGAACCCTGCAGGCCTGTTTTCGAACAGCGCCCTTCACCACAACCAGCGGGTTGTGCTACGTAAGTGTCTTTAAGAGACCTGCGTAGCTCTGAGGTAACACCACCGCACTTTTACAGCCGGCAGCAGGGGCCGTGCAGCAGCTCCAGACTGGTGCAGAAGCATTCCTCGGTGGAGCCTCCAGCAGCGGGGTATGTCCCATGGTTCCTGCGCAGCTTGGATAGATCTTGTGATGCGGAGCATCATTCTGTTCCCATGCCATGATTGCAGGGAGCAGCAGCCGGGGCCCCGGGAACCCTGCAGGCCTGTCTTCAAACAGTGCCCTTCACCACAACCAGCGGGTTGTGCTACGTAAGTGTCTTTAAGAGACCTGCGTAGCTCTGAGATAACACCACCGCACTCTTTACAGCAGGCAGCAGGGGCCGTGCAGCAGCTCCAGACTGGTGCAGAAGCATATGGCGGAGCCTCCAGCAGCGGGGTATGTCCCATGGTTCCTGCACAGCTTGGATGGATCTTGTGATGCGGAGCATCATTCTGTTCTTATGCCATGCTTGCAGGGAGCAGCAGCCGGGACCTCGGGAACCCTGCAGGCCTGTCTTCGGACAGCGCCCTTCACCACAACCAGCGGGTTGTGCTACGTAAGTGTCTTTAAGAGACCTGCGTAGCTCTGAGGTAACACCACCGCACTCTTTACAGCCGGCAGCAGGGGCCGTGCAGCAGCTCCAGACTGGTGCAGAAGCATTCCTCGGCGGAGCCTCCAGCAGCGGGGTATGTTCCATGGTTCCTGGACATCTTGGATGAATCTTGTGATGCAGAGCATCATTCTGTTCCCATGCCATGATTGCAGGGAGCAGCAGCCGGGACCTCGGGAACCCTGCAGGCCTGTCTTCAGACAGCGCCCTTCACCACAACCAGCGGGTTGTGCTACGTAAGTGTCTTTAAAAGACCTGCGTAGCTCTGAGGTAACACCACCGCACCTTTACAGCCGGCAGCAGGGGCCGTGCAGCAGCTCCAGACTGGTGCAGAAGCATTCCTCGGTGGAGCCTCCAGCAGCGGGGTATGTCCCATGGTTCCTGCACAGCTTGGATAGATCTTGTGATGCGGAGCATCATTCTGTTCCCATGCCATGATTGCAGGGAGCAGCAGCCGGGACCTCGGGAACCCTGCAGGCCTGTCTTCAAACAGCGCCCTTTACCACAACTAGTGGGTCGTGCTACGTAAGTGTCTTTAAGAGACCTGCGTAGCTCTGAGGTAACACCACCGCACTCTTTACAGCAGGCAGCAGGTGCCGTGCAGCAGCTCCAGACTGGTGCTGAAGCATTCCTCGGCGGAGCCTCCAACAGCGGGGTATGTCCCATGGTTGCTGCACAGCTTGGATGGATCTTGTGATGCGGAGCATCATTCTGTTCTTATGCCATGATTGCAGGGAGCAGCAGCCGGGACCTCGGGAACCCTGCAGGCCTGTCTTCGGACAGCGCCCTTCACCACAACCAGCGGGTTGTGCTACGTAAGTGTCTTTAAGAGACCTGCGTAGCTCTGAGGTAACACCACCGCACTCTTTACAGCCGGCAGCAGGGGCCGTGCAGCAGCTCCAGACTGGTGCAGAAGCATTCCTCGGCGGAGCCTCCAGCAGCGGGGTATGTCCCATGGTTCTTGCACAGCTTGGGTAGATCTTGTGATGCGAAGCACCATTCTGTTCCCATGCCATGATTGCAGGGAGCAGTGGCCGAGACCTCGACAAGGACCCTGCACCCTGTATGTCCATCGCCCATTTCACCTAGACTCACTGAAGATGTAGTTCTTCAGATGAGGAGGAGAATTAAGCACCTGGAGAATGAGAATCGCCGCTTGGTGAGGCAGGCTGCTTTGCAGAAGACTAGGGAAGCAGCATTCCACTCTCACTTGCGCAAGATCTTTACTGCGGATCAACTGTTA